>CP137670.1:37428309-37627372 GCA_037976565.1 Mesocentrotus franciscanus
ACAGGCACTACATTATGTTTTCTTTCTAAAGCAATGATGTCACTTGATCCAAGAAATGGTACCTTAAAACAAAAAAGGTGCTCTTCTTATTCAAATTACCGCAGCAAATCTTATCACATTTTTGAAAACTTCCAAAGAGAATATAAAAATATAACCAAGACCAGAAATTGAAATTAAAATTCAATGTAACATATAATGTCCATATCATGTGAGGAGCATCCGGCGACTACACCTGGGGCCGTATTCTGAACCCTGTGTTATCTCTAATATTGTTGTATCTTTGAACATAAGATAAAGTTGGTATTCTGAACATTGTTTTAACTTTTGTTGTATCTTTTGTTGTATCTTTTCTCTCATTTCTTTGGTCGCGCCTGCGCTCAAACTTTTGTGCGCTTGAATAGTGCGTAGTATTACAAAAATGGCGCTTAATCCTCATTTGCATATGCGCACGGGAAATAATATGACAAGATGATTGGTATTCTGAAAATTGCTGTATCTTTTATCTTATCTTATCTTGCGTGGTATTTACAACAATATTTACAACAGGTAGGGGGTTGTTGTATCTTTCGGGGTGATATAATGGCGGCAATATTCCTTGCCCAGAACCAACTTCGTGCCAATAGGCAGTTAGAAAAAGATTGTGTGTTGACCGGAGACATCACAGATGAGAACTTTCTAAGAAATTACATGCTAGAATATATGACGATTTTAATGCTCTCATCTATAACCACTAATTGAAAGCGTGACTTGTCTTCATGATCCACATGCCACAGCGCATAATGATGACGCGCGTAATAAGCACTCAATTTACTAATTACGCCCAAGATTGGTATGCGCTAGGCGCATCATTAGATATGGCATAAAGAATTCCTATTGGTTGACCTACTTATCATGCTTATATAAAATAGATTTTGATTGGTAGGGTCCATAAAAATGGGCGTGTCAGCAGTGGTCAAAGATAAGATAGAGGCGGTCCTTCAAGAGATAACACAGGGATAAAATGATTTTCAGAATACCAACTTACAACAATATTAGCGCTGTGTTATCTCTGGGAGATACAACAAAAGATAACACAAAACTTACAACAATGTTCAGAATACCGCCCCAGGGGCCGTATTCTGAACCCTGTGTTATCTCTAATATTGTTGTATCTTTGAAGATAAGATAAAGTTGGTATTCTGAACATTGTTGTAACTTTTGTTGTATCTTTTGTTGTATCTTTTCTCTCATTTCTTTGGTCGCGCCTGCGCTCAAACTTTTGTGCGCTTGTAATAGTGCGTAGTATTACAAAAATAGCCCCTAATCCTCATTTGCATATGCGCACGGGAGATAATATGACAAGATAATTGGTATTCTGAAAATTGCTGTATCTTTTATCTTATCTTATCTTGCGTGGTATTTACAACAATATTTACAATAGGTAGGAGGTTGTTGTATCTTTCGGGATGATATAATGGCGGCAATATTCCTTGCCCAAAACCAACTTCGTGCCAATAGACGAGTTAGCAGAAGATTGTGTGTTGACCGGAGACATCACAGATGAGAACTTTCTAAGAAATTACATGCTAGGATATGACGATTTTAATGCTCTCATCTATACCACTAATTGAAAGCGTGACTTGTCTTCATGATCCACATGCCACAGCGCATATGATGACGCGCGTAATAAGCACTCAATTTACTAATTACGCCCAAGATTAGTATGCGCTAGGCGCATCATTAGATATGGCATAAAGTATTTCTATTGGTTGACCTACTTATCATACTTATATAAAATAGATTTTGATTGGTAGGGTCCATAAAAATGGGCGTGTCAACATTGGTCAAAGATAAGATAGAGGCGGTCCTTCAAGAGATAACACAGGGATAAAATGATTTTCAGAATACCAACTTACAACAATATTAGCGCTGTGTTATCTCTGGAAGATACAACAAAGATAACACAAAACTTACAACAATGTTCAGAATACCGCCCCAGTTCCTTGCGTGTATCAAACGCTTATAATTACATGGTGGATTATAGCCATCACCATGATCACTCTGTTGTTGCAGTTGTTTTCATTTTAGTTGTCAGATTTACCGTTGTGTGCCTCCTTCATGAATACAACGCGACGAAGACTTACATATCTCTTGATTTCATTGCCTTGCATTTATTGTTCAACTTCCTGAAGAATATATATATTTTTGCTACTCTTGTGAAAGCATAACACTTGCCAAAAATCTCATGAATGATATGATAATTTGACATTAAATTTCACCTTAGGATAAATAACTAAATAAATAAATAAATAAATAAATAAAACTAACAGCCGAAAATTACAGGCTGTAAATCTATACAGATATGAATCCATGAATTTGAAGTCATTACAGCTGAAAGAAAATATGCATTTTCTTTATACTTCTTCCTTCGGACAAAATCGGGTCTATGTGCTATATGGAAAAAAATTGAGCCCAATTTATTATGGGCGTTTAACAACTCCATGACAACAGAAAGCAGCGTTATGTATGTGTAGGGGTGTGTGTGTGTGTGTGTGATGAACGTATCGTTTCTAGGCAGCTGAGATCCGCCCAACTACTACCATGACTCCAATTGTCGTGGATCATTTCCGCTCCAACTTCAAGCATTGATGGGGGGCGAGGTGTACGATGGCGCCATGCACAACATGCTTGATGGGGGCGGTTGAAGAGAGAGATCGAGTGTGTGAGTCGATGGAAGAGAGAGGGAGGGGGGAGGGGTGGGAATGAATTTGTGAGAAATCGAATCTATAGGCTTGAAAGAAAGAAAGAGATTAATTCACAAAGAGAGATAGTTAGGACCCTTGGCTACTGGAAAGTGCTTTTTTGCTCTAATGTTGGCCGTGGGTGTGAACTCAATGGATTATTACCATGGTAACGGATACAAAACGTTGGAATTTTTGAAAATGTCATATGTTTGTAATTTGGAAAGTTAAAAATACATTGCTATATGGGAAAAATTGAACCCAATTAATAGGGGCGTTTAACAACTCCATCCCAGCAGAAAGCAGCGTTGTGTATGATTGTGAAGGGGGTGTGTATTGTGACAACTGTGTGTGATGAATGTATCGTTTCTAGGCAGCTGAGATCCGCCAAACTACTACCATGACTGCAATCGTCGTAGATCATTTCCGCTGCAACTTCAAGCATGGGGGGAGGGGGGCGGAGAGGTGTACGCCGGCGCCATGCACAACATGCTTGATGGGGGGGGGGGGCGGATGAAGAGAGAGATTGAGTGTGTGAGTCAATGGCAGAGAGATAGTTAGGACCCTTGGCTACTGGAAAGTGCTTTTTTGCTCTAATGTTGGCCGTGGGTGTGAACTCAATGGACAATTACTATGGTAACGGATACAAAACGTTGGAATTTTTGAAAATGTCATATGTTTGTAATTTGGAAAGTTAAAAATACATTGCTATATGGGAAAAATTGAACCCAATTAATAGGGGCGTTTAACAACTCCATCCCAGCAGAAAGCAGCGTTGTGTATGATTGTGAAGGGGGGTGTTGTGACAACTGTGTGTGATGAATGTATCGTTTCTAGGCAGCTGAGATCCGCCCAACTACTACCATGACTGCAATCGTCGTAGATCATTTCCGCTGCAACTTCAAGCATGGGGCGGAGGGTGTACGCCGGCGCCATGCACAACATGCTTGATGGGGGGGGGGCGGATGAAGAGAGAGATTGAGTGTGTGAGTCAATGGCAGAGAGAGGGGTGGGGATGAATTTGTAAGAAATTGAAACTATAGGCGTGAAAGAAAGAAATAGAATAATTGAGAAAGAGAGATAGTTAGGACCCTTAGCTACTAGAAAGTGCTTTTTTCCTCTAATGTTGTCCGTGGGTTCTACCTCTTTTGCCATGGTACACGATAACAAACATTGGAAAATTAAAAAAATGTCATATGTTCGTAATTTGGAAAGTTAAAAACACATTGAAAGCATGTCAATATATATATTTCAAGTTTCTCACTTGATTACAAATGTAACTCAATTATTACTGTTTTTCAATAAACACGTGATGGACGTGACCGCTAGGCCATAACCATGGTAAAAATTTAAGAAATATTAGAGATTTCAGAAAGTAATATAAAAGTATTTTAACAACATGAAACAAACGGTATTCATGTAAAAACTTTAGCTGACCGTTTCATTATAATCGAAATCTAAGTCATATTAAGTCACAGTCATTAAGAGATTATGATGACCTTGCATACTGTACATGTATCACATCTACAACTTTCATGCAAGGAACCATCGATAATATTTCCTTTTCATTAAAACTTACACTGTTATATACATTATTTAATTTTTTTGCAATTATTATCGTAATAATAATTTTTTTTTTTTAATTTCCAGGAACTTAAAGGAGAACAGCAATAACAAAGAATACAAGAAAACGAATTACAATAATAAATACATTGACAGGAAAAAAGCCATCAACTAATGCCTGAGGATTACCAACAGAAACTGAGTTTCTGTAGGAGGCTCTCCTCATTAGTTGATGGTATAATACATAACTATACACAAATATACATAAATGACATAAGATATATATAATTCAATACGAAAAAGAGACAAAAGACAAATCATGAGATCATGAAAATAAAAAAAATCATATGTTGTTCACGTCGTAAAAGTGAGAGAAAAAAATGAGCACACAGGGTATCAATCTTGTTTTAATAAGGCGCTATCAATAATTATTGGTGACATAGTGCACAATAACTCACGAAGAGCATATCAATGAATGTATTTTCATCTCTGTAGGATACCCCTGTTTTCTCCACACATAGAAAGTTAATTTCTTGTTAGTGCCCCTCACTTTTAAAGACGCTCCGCGCCGCTGTTTTCGGAATAAAAATTAAAAGTAACATCATTTCATTATTTATTCTACATTGCACTAAACATCTGTTTCAGTTTATGAAGTTCATAAAATTCCTTCAGTGGCAAGGGACACACCCCCGTCAAATTCTACCCCCTAGCTCTTTCCTGGGAGGCAATTGTTCGGGGTTGTATCGGGCTAACTGTCCTGTGGGTTATTAGCTCTTTCCTGGGAGGCAATATAATTGATCGGGGGTGTAACGGGGTAACTGTCCTGTGGGTTATTAGCTCTTTCCTGGGAAGCAATTGTTCGGGGTTGTATAGGGAATGTCCTGTGGGTTATTAGCTCTTTCCTGGGAGGCAATTGTTCGGGGGTTGTATCGGGCTTACTGTCCTGTGGGTTATTAGCTCTTTCCTGGGAGGCAATATAATTGATCGGGGGTGTAACGGGGTAACTGTCATGTGGGTTATTAGCTCTTTCCTGGGAGGCAATTGTTCGGGGGATTGTATCAGGGTAACTGTCCTGTGGGTTATTAGCTCTTTCGTGGGAGGCAATTGTTCGGGGATTGTATCAGGGTAACTGTCCTGTGGGTTATTAGCTCTTTCCTGGGAAGCAATTGATCGGGGGTTGTAACGGGGTAACTATCCTGTGGGTTATTAGCTCTTTCCTGGGAGGCAATTGTTCGGGGATTGTATCAGGGTAACTGTCCTGTGGGTTATTAGCCCTTTCCTTGGGAAGCAATTGTTCGGGGGATTGTATCGGGGTAGCTGTCCTGTGGGTTATTAGCTCTTTCCTGGGAGGCAATTGTTCGGGGGATTGTATCAGGGTAACTGTCCTGTGGGTTATTAGCTCTTTCGTGGGAGGCAATTGTTCGGGGATTGTATCAGGGTAACTGTCCTGTGGGTTATTAGCTCTTTCCTGGAAGGCAATTGATCGGGGGTTGTAACGGGGTAACTGTCCTGTGGGTTATTAGCTCTTTCCTGGGAGGCAATTGTTCGGGGATTGTATCAGGGTAACTGTCCTGTGGGTTATTAGCTCTTTCCTGGGAAGCAATTGTTCGGGGTTGTATAGGGAATGTCCTGTGGGTTATTAGCTCTTTCCTGGGAGGCAATTGTTCGGGGTTGTATCAGGGTAACTGTCCTGTGGGTTATTAGCTCTTTCCTTGGGAAGGGGGTGGGTTGTATAGGGAATGTCCTGTGGGTTATTAGCTCTTTCCTGGGAGGCAATTGTTCGGGGGTTGTATCAGGGTAGCTGTCCTGTGGGTCATTAGCTCTTTCCTGGGAGGCAATTGTTCGGGGCTGTATCGGGGTAACTGTGCTGTGGGTTATAAGCTCTTTCCTGGGAGGCAATTGTTCGGGGGGGGTGTATCGGGGTAACTGTCTTGTGGGTTATAAGCTCTTTCCTGGGAGGCAATTGTTCGGGGTGTATCAGGGTAACTGTCCTGTGGGTTATAAGCTCTTTCATGGGAGGCAATTGTTCGGGGTGTATCAGGGTAACTGTCTTGTGGGTTATAAACTCTTTCCTGGGAGGCAATTGTTCGGGGATGTATCGGGGTAACTTTCTTGTGGGTTATAAGCTCTTTCATGGGAGGCAATTGATCGGGGGTGTATCGGGGTAACTGTCTTGTGGGTTATAAGCTCTTTCCTAGAAGGCAAATGTTCGGGGGATTGTATCGGGGTATTTGTCTTGTGGGTTATAAGCTCTTTCCTGGGAGGCAATTGTTCGGGGGATTGTATCGGGGTATTTGTCTTGTGGGTTATAAGCTCTTTCCTGGAAGGCAAATGTTCGGGGATTGTATCAGGGTATTTGTCTTGTGGGTTATAAGCTCTTTCCTGGGAGGCAATTGTTCGGGGGTGTATCGGGGTAACTGTCCTGTGGGTTATAAGCTCTTTCCTGGGAGGCAATTGTTCGGGGGTTGTATCGGACCAAGCTTCAAACTCTCCATGCTCGCCAAGAAGAGCTTTGTCTCAATTTCGCACAGAAAGCACTAAAATTCGACCGATCAAACTGGTTTGAACTAAACGTCTGCACAAGAAACACACGGAAATCACGTATTTGTATAGAACCAAAGTCCAAAACAGAACGTTACAGGAAAAGCCCAGTCCCATATCTCACCAGGTTACTGAACAATGCATAAATTCCCTTGATTCCTGCCCGATTCCATAACTCTCATCCAAATTGTATGCCTTTTCTTGCTTTAGCGGTACTGCTCTACTGTATACTTATAAATGTATAATAAATATGTTTTCATGTACATTCTATCTCTTTACATATTTAAAGTTTTTGCGCATAATATATTCTGTTATTATCTTAGTCATGTAAAATTGGTAAATTGAACTGTTTTTCTCTGTACAGGAAACTGTAATTGTAATTTACTCTGAAATTTCTAACCGCTTTCCTTTTGTCGTCTTACTTTCATCACCATTCTTCTTCTCCATGTCTTCGCAGTTCCATCTGTTCCATTCTTCTCATGCCACTCCCTCTGTATCTCTCTCTCTCTTTCTCTCTCTATCTCTCTCTTGCATTTCTTCCTCCTTCTTTTTGTTTCTAACTTAACCCTCTCTCTTGAAATTGTTCTCTCCCTGATAATTTCTCTCTCTCTCTTTCAGTATCGTTTAATTATGTTTCTATGATAAATCCTCATATATTGTGGTTGACTATGTTTAATTACATTATCGAGTAGCATTATGAACAAGCATTCATTTTGCAGTTTATTATGGTTAAAAATAATAAAAAAATCTTCAGTATTTACTTATCATAAACTCATTTAATCAGCCTCAATTTCTATTTAAAATATGAATATTCCTCACTTTAATAAGAATAATTACAAAATAATAATAATGACGAATCTATTGTATTTGTATCATCAATTTGTTTGCAAGTATGGAATATGTAATAAGTTGTGATCTATTTTACTGTGTATTATTTGTACTTATCTATATCTAAGTTTTGTTGAAATGCTTTTTAAAACTGAGCTTGTAAAACTTGCAATGTAATTTAGCTCTCGGGCTACCATTTTACAGTTGTTCTAATAAAACCATTCTACTACCACTGCTACTACTACTACTACTACTACTACTACTACTAGGGGCGGATCCAGCCGGCGGCAAGGGAGGGTAGTGAGCAAAAAAACAAATTTGCCTCCGAATGTTTTGTTTAACCACCAACCCCCTTTGAGCTCCAGGAGGGGCCCATCTTTTTCTTTTTTCTTACAAAAAGGGTGTTTTTACCTGTTTTTTCTAGGGGAGGGGGCCAGGCCTCCGCCCCCCCCCCCTGGATCCGCCACTGACTACTACTACTACTACTACTACTACTACATGATCAGTATAGCAAAGGGGATAACAATGTTATATTACGGAGACATGTCTCCTAAAGGGGGAAATGGTGTATTAGGGAGATATGTCTCCTAAAGGGAGGACACAGGAAAATGTCTCCCTATCGCTGCCCAGAGAGAACAAAACTTAAGGGAGACAAAAATTACGATTATAAATCTGTATCTACAAAAAGGAATTTTGAATGAGAATAAGTAATGTAGTGATTTAAAGATTACGGCTTTAGTTTTTATTTTCGCAAAAGATAACTAAAATTTGTAGCTTTTAAAAAGTAATGATGTAATCTAGAAAGTATTTCCGAAAGACTCATTTTTATATCATGTCTCCCAAAAGCTGGATCCAGAGTTATTTATCAAATATATGCATATCTGATAAGAATGTTGCCTTACATAATAAATGTTTATCATCTTTAAACAAATCAATTAATGAATTCTATATTCTCAGAAATGTTCATGATTTTGATTTATGTGGATTTAGATCCTGTTTATTTGTTTTTTAAGATACAAAATCTTCTAGAAAAAACGCTTTTAGATGTTTCATCTAAAAAAAGAGGTTAATCTAGAAGGATCGTTAAAATAATTTGAATATTTTTAATTCATTGCAATTCTGCACTGATCATCTAGGCTGGTAATTGCACCATATGCATTACAAATCCTTAAACTTAGTTATAGGAAACGTGATTCAAATTAATGAACAAATTCGTTATCGCCCCAATGGAATCAACTCCGTTTGGAATGAAACGAGTTTGTATATAGCCCCTTTGGAATTAAACGAAAATTTGTTATCGATATTGAGTAACTTTCGACAAACACGTTTTCAATATGCAATATATGGTCCGATTGATTCTTATTATGTTTGATGCACATATTCATGAAGAAAAAGTAAATTCGGTCAAAAGTGCATTTCGCACCTTTTTGAATTAAGCTCTTCATATACAATCATGTACATAATATACCACAGACAAATTAAGTTACATAAAATTAAGACCTGTACTCACTTGGTTGGATGTTTGGATTCCAATGAAGTTGATAATTATGGAACCTAGTGAAGATTGACCTGACGAAGCTAAGCAATGGGCTAACGTAGTTTTCTTTCAGCTATCTTCATTAGTAATAGTACGAGGTTCAGTATTTCGGCAGGTTTATTGACAACCAGTCATACGATCTTGGCTGAGATTGATGACATTCAAAAAAGGACTTTACCAGGCCAGTCGGGATATTTTTAAAAGTTAAGTATGACACGCAACGATTTACGAAACAAAAACCTATGATCAATAGTAGTCCTTTATAACGATGTCCTCTTCATAAAAGGAAAATGATAAACATTGTGTAAGTGCAGGAATGTTCCTTCGCAGGTAAGATGGACGCATTTCTTCGATCTTCAGAAGATCTGTTAACCGCTCATAAAGAAGACTGAGGCGGCACTGATACTGTTGTTAAATTCGCTGTGCAAGATATTAACACCTGACAGTCAATTGTCAACGCCCTCATAAAACATCTCCTACATGACATTATGCAAATGGGCACTCTCCAAACAACCAATCCGATTGATTGCCGCGTTTTCTTGACCATTTATAGCCAGTTTTGCACACGGTTTTAGGTCACATGGAACCAGGGTGAAATAACTCCCCTTGATGCGAATATAAACGAATATTATTAATTGTATATGTGTCGTGGTATAGTGCACACATCGTCGGACTGTGAATTACTTGGTTCGCGATTCGAGTCCCACTGTGGCACTATAACTGACCTACATTTTCCTCTCTCCACCCATGTGTTGAATGAGTACCGGAAGGAAGGGATTCCTTAAATGCAGTGTACAATCGATAGCCTAGCAGAATTAGTATTGGAGCGCATTGAACACCCTGCGTGGTGGATATGTATCATATAAAACCATCCATTATTGTTAGACTATTAAACCTTGTGACCTAAAGTTGTATATTTTGTCAGCAAAGAATGAAGAATATTTATTCCGTTATACTCGTGTATCAATGTTCGCGGAGGTTAGAAAAATGTATATATATATTTGTGGTCCATCATGCCAAACCTACAATATTATTCATTCATGGAACTTGTCCTTATTTTAAAATAAATAATCACAGTTTAGCTATTAGTTTTGTCCTTTTTAAGAGGGGGGCTTCGCTTACAACTGCAATATTTCCAGAATAAACATTTGTTTCTGAAAGTTTCTGATAGTCAGAACGGACATTTGTAAAGACCTTTCATATTAAATGCTTAAAATATAATAGTACTGAAACTAGGTTATAATGTAATATACCAACAAGGAAGTGGCATGGCTGTGTAAGAGAATGGCAACAAAGGTATTTTATAATACGCGTTTTCACTGAACTCTGTGTTTTAAAACAAGAAATGTGAAGCGTATTACACTTCACGGCATAATATAAAAAGGAGGAGCCTATTCCCTTTCTATGTTGGTCAATAATTATTATGGTTTTTTTTTAGGAGTATTAAAGAGCAGCAGCAACAAAAACATCGACAACATAAACAACGATGACGACAAAGACGACGACAACATAGTATAAGGCCTGTTGATCTATAAAATCAATATGCGTATGGATCGAAAATACTAGTATGACCTTCTCTTTCAAGAAAGGTGCATGATATTGGTGTGTAAATAAATAAATATGGTCGTATTACAGGCCCATTATAATGTTATGGGCGCAGCATACACTAACTGTTTATGATACGATAATGATTGAAAGCAGTGGGTGGCAATGTGACTACTACCACTACTACTACTACTACTATTACTACTATTACGACTACTACAATGACTACTGTCGGGGTAGTCAAGGTAATCTAAAACGAAAAGAGAAAGAGAATGAACTCTCCCCCCCCCTCTCTCTCTCTCTCTCTCTCTCACTCTCTCTCTCTCTCTCCTTCTATTTTTCTCTTTCTATCTCTTTATATATACATATATTCATATATTGAAAGAAAATAATCCCCTTAGTCGTCCATTTTGGAAGATAAAACAATAAAAATCGTTATATTTTTGTCTTGGAACAAATTGAGAAAAAAAGATCCACCACTATATTACAGTAAAATTACCCGTGTTTCCAGTTTGAATTTCCTTAAACGTATAGGCCAGTTCTGGTCATGCGATTGCATTGTGAAAGAAACATTGTGGAATCGATCAAAAAAGGTTGACCATTTAGCATATAAGTATTGGTGTGTACTGCAAGGTTCTGGAATCATCAAAATGATAAGAAATTTGTCCCAGTCTTGGTAAAGTTACAAGCACTGTTCACAGAAAGATGTATATGGGACTATAATATACACGATCGCGATATCTATCCAGTCCGGATCGATATAATAATTTACCAAATATATCAATTAGTAGGCGGTTTCCCGGCAAAATTTGTATCGTCACGTATTAGTCAAAACATATTCTTTCACAGGATTGGTAATTAGAGCTTCCATTGCATTTTTCGAGAGGGGGGCGTTTCCAAAACTGGGCTATACCTTTAAGCGTAGTGATTACAAATTTAACAAATTCATAGCTGTGCCTGTGATATCTTAGGGACGATAAGAAATACACGAGTTACACGTTGGCTACTGGGTGGCGCTAGAGAGCGCTAGAACCCCCGCCCCTCCCCATTCGTAATGAAAGAGCCATCATTAGGGACTTTTAGATTTGCACGTCGACGTAGTGGACTGCCACGTGTGCCATTCTTTCAAGGCACTGGCCCGTGCCCGGCAGTGCCTTAAAAGGACGTCACATTACCTTAAAAGGATGTCACCGTGGCAGTCCACGTTCTCGTCGTGTAAAATCTAAAAGTCCCTAATATGGTTGGAAATCTGTGATGGCATTCATGTTTGCTTTTACCACAATTTCGGAAATATAGTACCAGATTGAACACTTGCCATAATCTGATAGTCCAATGTTTATTTATCTTCTTGTACATATATACAACACAGGGCAAGTTTTACTGTCATAGAGTTGTAATGAAATCAATGTTTATTATTTGTATTGTATATATTATATACGTTTGTCCTAATATTGTTATTCCTCTTTTATTAAAACGTCTAATATATGCATTTGTATTTTTAACAATGTTTTTATTTAGCCACTACTATTCAAGAACCTTTTATTCACCGTTTTTTTATTAGGTGATCGGCCGCGGTTCTTTCTGTATGGATTTTGTTTGCTTCATGTTTCATGAATGACGTGGTTAATGACAATGACATTTTCATGACATGTGCCATATGCACGAGTATTGATCCTAACGAAGAGATTTTGGTTATTACTGATGCGTGACGTCATATAGGCGTCATTTTACTCTACAAATGTACCAGGATTCAATTTTTGATCAGAAGACGGGATTGTGGTCGAAATTCTGTTTAAGGTGAAGACTGCAAAATATGCCATTATGGTTTCTGCTTGTACGTGCTATCTCCCATTAAAATGCATTTGAAATGTATAGAAACGTTTGAGTAATGATGGCTGCCCCAGATCTTGGGATATTGATTCATTAATACAACTTTAAATTATAGGTAGCATAGTACCCATGAAGTCCCAAGGTAAAATTTCGCGTCTTCCCTATCCCCTCCCCCACCACCACTCCACTATACCAGCGTTTGTCGATTTTTGGATCTGCTAGGACAAAGACTACCTTCATATCATTCATCCAAGTTTTCCCATGTAAATGAGCAGATAATAAAATTGTATCGAAATGTGATGATAAACTCTGATTTCTTGTTTCGAATAGTCATAAAGTGTACTTTAGTGAAAGTTGATGTGATAGAAAAACATAAGAATTGCTAAATGCACTTTCAGCATCTATTTCCTAATATGATATTCTTCACAGAATAACGCCAAGATTAATATCTCTAGCATCCGTTGTGAAAGGTATTACTTTTCTTGCGGTTATTGGGATAAATTCTTACTGTTTCAGTTATCTTAAATACTTATTTATGATAATTTGGTATATTCCTTGAAAGAGGAACTCAAGTATACTTTCAGCACGCACATGGCCTGTCGGAAAATGATGTACTCCCGTTTTGAAATGCACTGATGATAACCTCTGATTTCTTGTTTCGAATAGTCATTAAGTGTACTTTAGTGAAAGTAAATGTGTTAGAAAAACATAAGAATTGCAAAATGCACGTACAGCTTCTATTTCCTGATATGATAATATTTACAGAATAACGCCAATATTAATATCGCTGGCATCCGTTGTGAAAGGCATTACATTTCTTGCTGTTATTGGGATAAAATCTTACTGTTACTGTAGTCTTAAATACTAATTTCTGATAATTTGGTATATTCCAAAGAGGAAGTCAAGTATACTTTCAGCACGTACCTGGCTTGTCGGAACAATTTGTACAGGAATATCACGAATAAGGTCCTATAATATTTGAATTTAATTAATCCGTATCTTAAACAAAATTAACTTAGAAATACGACGTTCACTTGCATAGTACATTATAGGTAACATCAAAACAATATAAATATATACATCAGATATACAAGGTCAAGGGAAAATGGAAAGAGGAGAAGAAGAGATGACAAGATAGAGAAAGAGAGAGAAAAGAGAGAGGAGACACTGCCAAGCAGAGAGAGGAGATGAATAGAGAGAGGGTCAGAGAAAACAATATATATATATATATATATATATATATATATAGTTCTGATAAATGACAAGAAATGAAATAATTACAGTAAACATGTTAAATAAGATACATCATAATACAGAACTACTCACATACGGGTAGCAACAGGAAAAAGGAGGAGTGATGGAGAGAATGGGAGAAATAAGGGGGTGACTGGGGAAATGGTAACATGGGAGTAGTCAGGGCTTACCGGAAAAGCCATATGTGAGATGAATAGAGTGGAATGATTTAAGGAGACAGATGAGAAACGGCAGGAAAGGAATATATCTAACGGCTTAGATCGAAATCGAGAGAGAACAAAGCAGAGAGATTGAGACAGACATAACGAGAGATAGGGAGAGAGAGAGAGAGCGAGAGAGGGATGAGAGTGAGAATAGAGGGAGGGAGACAGCGAGAGATAGAGAGAGGAGAGAAAGGGAGAGAGGGAGAGACAGACATACATAGAGGGGGAGAAGGGAAGAGGGGAAGGAGAGAGATAGACAGAGACAGAGAGACAACATCAATTGCTTTTCATCTGGACCCTCTCATACCTTTTAACAGCGCTTCTCAACCCGTGCATCCGTGGGTCGTGAAGCTCTGTCAGGTGGGCCATTAGGTCGGCCAAAACATAATTTTCAAAATAAAATAAAATAAGAATGAAAATAGTGTCTGATTTTACATGATACACAGATACAGCTGCCGTGGAATGCATCTATAAACTGTTACATGCTATTTTTCTCGGAGATTTATGTCTTTATGAATTTAGTAATGTCGATCGAGTTACTGACAGTGCCAATTCGCATTATAATTAGCACACAATTCGTCATCTATTTTCTTGCGTCATGTTTTCTTGTCATTTTTTTTCTCCTTAAGTTTTTGTAAGGTGGGTCTCGAGTTAAAAACAAAGGTTGAGAAGCGCTGTGTTAACAGATATATTTATTATTTGCATTTTCATGTATAAATCAAAACAGGGCCTATGCTATGAGCTAAAGGTAAAGATTAGACATAACACAATTAATCGCAAGAGTAAAAGTTACAATCTTTTAAAATGGTAGGCATATTAGTCCCTTTACCGTAAAAAATTATTAGATAATTTTTCATTTTCATAAGTAGTAAGCCATACGTGTTATTGTTGTTGTTGTTTTGTTGGTGATGACGCTGGGGTGTTGTTGTTGTTTTTGTTTTTATTTGTTTTCTTTCCCTCATTATTTTTGTAATGAGCGTTGTGTTGTATATTTTTGTTTTCAGTTTAGACTATTACAACAGGTTATTGCTATTTTTAAGTTGCAAGGTACGTGCCATTTTCCATTCAGTTTGTGTTTTATTTCCGTTATGGATAGTTATTTATGAATGATATTTGGTATGCATGATCTTGACGTCATTGGTTAACTTTTGGACACACCCATGTCCGTGCGTGCGTCATGGGGGACTGAATTTGTTTATATGCGTGTAAGCGTGTAATATAAATGAGAGGTGGGATTCTTTTTTAAAGACCGAATATCCGATTGAGTTTTTCATGGGTTATGCCTATGAAAGTCTTTTCGCGTCCCCCTCCCCTCCATTCCATACTTATCTAAACATACTATGATTTCTGGTTTCGAATAGTCAAAAAGTGTACTTTAGTATACAAATATACACTGTCTTGAGAGGTTCTGGTTAAAACTATGCGCAAGAGGTGACTCCAATAGTACTATTTGCTGAGGGCGCAGCCCGAAGCAAATGGTACTTTAAAGTCACCGAGGCCCATAGTTTTAACCAGTACCTCGAATAGAAGGCATGGTATGTTTGTTTTATATCCTGCATCAAAAATTTATTTTATTAAAAAAAAAAAAAACATTTTTGGGAAAAAAAAAATTTAGAACAAAAAAATGTCAATTTTTATCTAAAAAGATTTAAAATATTTTGTTTTCATTAAATTAAGATTTGAAAAAAAAAAATTCAATAAAAAAAAAAATACTTTTTTCAACTCCCAAATAGTACTCCCAAATAGTACTCTCATATAGTACTTTCTAAAAATAGTTCAAATATTTTTGGTCATGTGACGAGCTCTCAACCAATCAAAAGCCAACAAATTTTTGATGCAGGATATAATGAAAGTTAATGTGTTTGATATCCTCTTCCAGCAAGTAGGCCTACAGCCCGAAGTGTCAGATGAAGAGTGCAAATATCCTATTGAGCTTGTTCATACGCTTGTTGTATGAGTAGAGGGTATAAAGATCTTTCTTAAAGACCAAATCACCCTTTGAGTTTCTACATGCGTTATGTCTCGATCACAGCGGTAGATCACCTAAATCGTCTCCGTAACGAATTCAATGTCTAGTTTTGTTGTTATTGTTGCTATATACTCCGCATACAAATCAACTTCAAGCATTTGTATTCGTTGAATGAGTAAGATGTGTACTGTATTTGTGTGTGTGAATAACATGTGATGCATTCCATTTCATATATAGGGCAATCCCCATACATGATACATGTGTCAACTTGTAGACCTATATATTCATTTACGTGTTAGGTTGTAATACATGGTTTATATCAGACACCCAATTATCAGTAGATTATAATAATCATGTATGTGTCAACCCACGTGCATTCATCACAGTCCTGGCGTCTTGATTTATGACATGCATGGCCCCATGTAATTACTATGATGTTGGATTATAATTATGATACGTGAGATGATCCCCTTACGGATATATATATTATGCACCATGATTTTTTTTGTTTCTGGGTATATGAATCAAAATATTCTGCCTATCATACCTCGCTTGTTGCTGTTTCAGGCACTCTTCTTGCAAGTTTTCAAGTCATAGAAAACATTTTTGTTTTAGATATCTCAATGCCTTTTGGAGACGTTCGTAAATTATAATTTTAAAAGGTTTCTCATCAGTTTACACAAGACTAAAGCAAGTCTACGGCCTAGCTACATCAGATATGACATGGCCAAACCTCGATTGTGTTTTCATGATGACGTAACGTGTAATATGTTTCACATTCCTGTATCTTATAAGACAGACCTCAGTTAATACGCACATGAACCGTGTTGCTCTAGAGCAGTTGACGTTCTCGAAAAAGAAAAGAACAAATAAAGTATTTTTGGGGGAAACAACTTTTAGCTGCAAGAAAACAACGCTAGACCAAAAATGCAGTTACTGTGAAATAATTAATTGATCCAGGGGGGTTCAGCAGATGCCATAGCCTGCTCGCTCCCCTGATATGAACCCTATCGAGCGTGCCTGGGATGCCTTAGGCTGAGCCATCAATTACGTCTTTGCTGGTCTACTATCATAGAGATATGTATTTGTGACGGGTTTCATAGTTTTACTGTTTTCTCAGTTGTATTTTTTGGAGAGAAATTGATTTTTATCTTCTTTCTTTTCAACTTTAAAGGAGGACAAGTGTCAGAGACATATCCACGAGACGATAAGAAGGTGCCCCTCCCCTCCCCACTCACACACACACAAACAAACAGTCGCAGGGTTCGGGCGTGTGTGCGTGTCAATGTGTATGTGAGGGATGATTTAATATTATTTCTGGGCAGCCCACAATGGCAAAACCACTTCTATGACTACAATTTCCGTAGATCATTTCCGCTGCATCCGAAACGGGAGTGAGTTTGTTGATTTAGTAGGTATTAATATAAGAAAAAGATCAATTGAGAGAGACAGAGAGAGTGAGATACAAATTGAATGAGCGAGTGGGAGAGCAAAACAAAATATGAGCGAGTGAGGGGGAGAGCGAGAGAGCGATTACTTGATATAGTGTTTGAGTAAATGTGAGTGAGACAGAGGGGGAGAACGAGAGTTACTAAGATGAAAATTAAAATAATAAGTTAGAGAGAGAGAGAAGGGTCGGGATACAGACAGAGAGAAAAAGAATGACAGATTGGATGGCTGAAGGAGGGAGGGAGAGAGAGAGAAGGGTCGGGATACAGACAGAGAGAAAAAGAATGACAGATTGGATGGCTGAAGAAGGGAGAGAGAGAGAAATAGATTCATTGTCATGGTGTACCAGTTATTATGTATGCGAAAAGCGAAAGGAATTGAAATATGTAATGTCTCGAGTAGTTATGAAAACGAGTGTCAATATCAAGATTTTATTACTACCTCACTATACTACACAAGGAATCCATTATGCGTGAACCATATGAAGGGCTATCTTTTTCAGGGGACATTTCTGCTTTCGTATTCTTTCACACTAAGGCCAATTAAACAAAATATTTCTAGTTATCGTCCAAAAAGCATTCTTTTTGCGCCCGCCTTTTTTCAGTTATGGTTATTTGACATTTTTAGTTAAAAACAAAGATATATATACATGCAATAACTTAGATGTGGATCTAAAATACATTTAAGAGAAAACCAAAGTATTGAGAACTTTAATAATATTTCAACTTTTTTTTTTAATTCTATTTATGAACTTATGATTTTTAAGCGTATTTAACGGGGAACTTAATTTAAGTCCAAAAACATGCATGAAATTTATCACGATGTCATATGAGTGGTCAGTCCCATCTGTACGTGTCAAATGTTGCAGTGTGAAGTGGATCTCCTGAAATTACTAGCAGTTTCTAAAGCTGAATCCTGATATGCTGTGGGTTAATTTGGATCTTGAGTGTTGTTATTGAAACCTGAAAATGACGAAAACTAGGTATGTGAACTTAAGTAGCCTAAATTCCTCCATACTTAGTCTTAAAAAGTGGTACAAAATCGCCAATTTTAGTCAAGCGTGTTGCCGACGACTCGCAAGCTGCTTTAGGTGTAGGATGTGCTTGAAAGGGCATTACAGCCAGAACTTCGGGGAGGAACCCTTCAGTAAACTGCATTTGAAGACGTCAACATATGAGGTTTTTTTTCGTGTCTAGTTTTAGGTTGGTCAAAAGCTTTGGAGCAGCACAACTGAAAGCGCAATATGCAAGAGTTACATTAATTTGAGGTATAGATTTAAATGCAGCTTGTCCTGTGAATTTTGTAAGATATGTGAGTATGGATGTGATTACATAATTATAGATAATAATTCAGACAAATAATTTGGCGCTTGACCGTCAAAGGTTTGTAAACAAGCAAAATATTTGAAATGCAATTCTATGCTTTATTGGCAACCAATGTAACTTATTGAAAAACGGGTGTAATATGGGGACAATTAAGAGGAATTGCAATTTACACAAGTCTTGCAGAGGCATTCTGAGCACGATGCAACTTCATTTTTGGTGAATCTGGCGGACTATTCGTATTAATTAACAGTTTACTTTTTCATTTTTGGGGCATACTACATTTGATATTTGGTAATGAATTTATCATAACATATTTTTCGTAAGATTTCAAAAGTTCAGGAGAAGATGTGAATTTGGGGTAGTTCTGCGTTTTCAAGTCGATTTCATAAGTAGTATTGTATGATTTCCAAGATGAAGAAATGCATTTAAGAGATTGGAAAGGGCCATTTATCGAGAAAAAATTTAGGATCACTTTATCAGATTTTAATAGGGGCATTTACCAGGGCTGAAAAGGGGCATTTATGAAAAGGGAAGGGTCTCTTATAATAATAACCACTTGTCAAAAGGAAAAAGGGTACTTATTAGAAAGCAAAATGGGTCACGTGTCCAAATACAGGGGCTCTTATCAGAGGTGTACTTTGACAATTATAAGAGAGTGTATTTCACAAACATTACATCTAGTTATTCGGAAATGAGGTCTTGATTATTCACGAAGGTTCTTGTAACCGGAATATCTGATGGATCGAAGTAAGCCAAAATATCTTATTGTCCCTTCACTCTTTTGCAACTTCACCTGTCATACTTATTTAAAGTTACCCAATAATTTATGGATAGATTCGGAAATGGTAGAGGAAAATTAAATACAAAACTTCAGCCTTTGGTATGAAATCAAGCATACTGTTTCCTTTCACAAACAAATCATCCTTTGATAGATTCCACGCCCAGAGGCCTTTACTAGCTGATAGGTTAAATTAAATCTCATCCTTAATTATAAGTGTAGGTATACTGAAATATACGATGTATTACTGCCTAGCTATTGATTTACAATATTCCTAACGAAAATGCACAAGATAATATATACATGGAGATATTATTGGCATGATGTAATGCCCTTTAGCATGACTTGGGCGCAGCCATTTTCAGGATAATGTAACGTACCAGGCGAACTTGAACGAAGCTCTAATTTGAAAGACTTTTTTTATTTCAATTACACTATCTTTAATTTTCAATGAGGGAAAAATCAAAGCTGAGAAAGTAAAAATTATATTGTGTTAACAAATTAATGGCAAGGGAACGTAACATTTAAAATACTAAATTATTGCACTTGACAATTTGTTTAAATTTATGCGAAAGCTTCACCGAAGACGAGCATGAACTTATTCAAGCAATTTTGACAATTGTAGTTCAAAAGATAATAGCAGGTTGATGAAATACGCCATCACCACACACACGCGGGAAGGAATCGTCCATAATTTTGAATACATTTACAAACCTTAATAAACGAGTTCGTAATGTACGCGTCACGTAATCAAGAAAATGGCGATGCCCATGTCGTGCTGGTAAACTGTACATTAATGTTATACCTCTCTCATACACTTTGGTGAGGAATCTTGTAGATTAATGGGTAAGAATGCAATAAATCTATCTGAATAACTAAAGCTTTATTTTAGGGTGATGTCACTGAATGTTATGCACTGTGTAGTGTAGAGTTCATTGACCGAAATATGCCACGCGTTTTTGTATGGTGTCTTCAAATGTGTTATTTTCATCACGGAAGTTATCTACGAGTCGGTATTGCGAAGCCATATTAGACACTCCAAACCGACCTATTCAGAAGGGTTCTTAGGACGAAAAGAGAGACAATACTTCTTCATTCTTCTCTGCAGTCATCTCAAAAAAGGCATTTAAATTCTGTAGTCTATTCTGATCCTGAATGTATTGTGCAACGTGCAGGGGCGTCGCTAGACCTTTTTCAGTGGGGGTGTAGAGGCCACCGATTACCGACAAAACTAGCCACCAATTACCGACAAAATTTAATGTCCCAATTTTTACAAATTTGACCCTATAAACCCGGGGCCGAAGGCTAAATTGTTGTTCCTATGAACTATCTATATATTACGAATGCGCAAATGGTCATTTTCCTCGACGACATTAATATACGAATTATTTCGTCAACTTATTCAGCATCATCATCATCAATAGTGATCTGTCAGTTTATGACAGGTTTTGTGACCCAATCAGAGTTCTACTTCAAGTGTCTCTCCAAGCACTTCGGTCTTTAGCCATTCAGCATCATAGCTATATATTTAAATGCAGGCGCGTAGCTAGGATCTTATTTTAAGGGGCGGTAGTGAGCAAGCGAATCACTTAAAGAGCGCGCGAGCGCGCTCTATTAAAGGGTGGGTGAAGGGCCTCCCGAGCGAAGCTTAAACGTTTCATTAAGACGATTCGTTGTACCGTTCTTGACTCTTAATCCTTGTCTGAATTCAGTTTTTTCCCTCCCACGCGAAGCGCGGAAGCTTTGACGTTTCATTAAATTATTATAGAAAGAAGACGATTTGTTGTACCGTTCTCGACCCTTAACCTAATTATCTGAATTCAGTTCCCCGCGCGAAGCAAGGAAGCTTTGACGGTTCCTTAAATTATGAGAGAAAGCAGACGATCCGTTGTATTAATCTCGATTCTTAATCCTTATCTGAATTCAGTTTTTTCCCCTCCCGCGCGAAGCGCGGAAGCTTTGACGTTTCTTTAAATTATTAGAGAAAGAAGACGATTCGTTTTACCGTTCTCGACTCTTAATCCTTGTCTAAATTCAGTTTTCCCCTCCCGCGAAGCGCAAGCTTTGACGTTTTATTGAATTATTATAGAAAGAAGACGATTTCTTATACCGTTCTCGACTCTTAACCCTAATTTTCTGAATTCAGTTTCCCCCTCCGCGCGAAGCGCAAGCTTTGACGTATCATTGAATTATTATAGAAAGAAGACGATTGGTTTTACCGTTCTCGACTCTTAATCCTTGTCTGAATTCAGTTTCTCCTCCGCGCAAAGCGCGAAGCTTTGACGTTTTGTTGAATTATTATAGAAAGAAGACGATTCGTTGTACCGTTCTCGACTCTTCATCTTTGTCTGAATTCAGCCCCCCCTCCCGCGCGAAGCTTTGACGGTTCCTTAAATTATGAGAAAGCAGACGATCCGTTGTATTAATCTCGATTCTAAATCCTTATCTGAATTCAGTTTTTTCCCCTCCCGCGCGAAGCGCGGAAGCTTTGACGTTTTATTGAATTATCATAGAAAGAAGACGATTCGTTGTATCGTTTGCTACTCTTAACCCCAAACTGTCTGAATTCAGTTTCCCCCTCCCGCGCGAAGCGCGGAAGCTTTGGCGTTTCATTAAATTATTATAGAAAGAAGACGATTTGTTATACCGTTCTCGACTCTTAACCCTAATTATCTGAATTCAATTTCCCCCCTCCCGCGCGAAGCGCGGAAGCTTTGACGTTTCATTGAATTATTAGAGAAAGAAGACGATTCGTTTTACTGTTCTCGATTCTTAATCCTTATCTGAATTCAGTTTCCCCCTCCGCGCGAAGCGCGAAGCTTTGACGTTTTATTGAATTATTATAGAAAGAAGACGATTCGTTGTACCGTTCGCGACTTTTAACCTAATTGTCTGAATTCAGTTTCCTCGAAAATTTTAATTCAGCTGATATCATAGGAAAGTAAAACTTTGAGAACATACAAGTATTATAGTTGTAGTCTCTCTCGAAGTCGTCACAGCGGATAAAAAGTCACAGTTCGTAAGGAAAAAAAAATTGTCGGCCGACCGACATTATAAATCTCACCGACTTCAAACTTCTGCATTGATATAGTACACGAGGATCGAGCAAGAATACCGACACAGCTGACACGACACAGCAACATATTTATGCGTGTCTTTCTTGCTCCCTCGACGAGACGATTTCACCAACAACCCCTCTCTCTTATACTCCCACCCTCCTCTCTCAGACTCTTATCTCCCCCTCTCTCTCTCCTCTCTTTCATCCCCCGTTTCTTTTCTTCCTTTTCTCCTTTTCTTTCTTTTCCTTTCTTTCCTCTCCTCCTTCTTTTTCTTTTTTCTCTTTCTTTCTTTTCTTTTCTTCTCTTTCCTTTCTTTCCTTTCTTTTTCTTTCTTTCCTTTCTTTTCCTTTTATTTTCTTCTTTCTTTCCCTTTCCCTCTCCTTTTTTCCCTCCCCCTTTTCTCTTTTTCCCGACGGCAGCGCAATTTTACCGACAATATCCTGACAGGTGGGGGGGGGGTTCCCCCTCCCGCGCGAAGCGCGGAAGCTTTGACGTTTTATTGAATTATTATAGAAAGAAGACGATTCGTTGTACCGTTCGCGACTTTTAACCCTAATTGTCTGAATTCAGTTTCCTCGAAAATTTTAAATTCAGCTGATATCATAGGAAAGTGAAACTTTGAGAACATACAAGTATTATAGTTGTAGTCTCTCTCGAAGTCGTCAAAGCGGATAAAAAGTCACAGTTCGTAAGGAAAAAAAAATTGTCGGCCGACCGACATTATAAATCTCACCGACTTCAAACTTCTGCATTGATATAGTACACGAGGATCGAGCAAGAATACCGACACCGACACGTCCTCTCCAAAGTCTCCAAAGGGGGTGTCGCACCCCCACCCCTTTGGAGACGCCCCTGGCAACGTGACAGATGGAGGATTATAACACTGCAGACATTTTTATAAAGTGTTTTTTGGATTGTGCTCAAACTTGGCACGGGAATACAACAAATCCAAGATCAGACAAACATAATCTACCGAACTCTGTAAGAGCACCATTTTAAGTGTATACAGCTTCAAAATGTTAAAATCATATAGAAGAAAGTATACTGTCTCATGAAGAGCTAAAACTGAAACGTGACCATGCTAACAACAAATATCTTTATTGAGCTTCAGCTTAAAATCTCACCATGTGTTATTTTCGTGGTTATGTAATGCCTGGTCACATGTCTTTTCTTTCTAATCGTAGCCTAATCTTTCTATAGCGAAGAACATAGTAAGAGGGCGCTCGACAACAATCCCTTTTAGTACCGTTGATCATAGGACAGTTTGGCCAACCCGGATTGAGTTGGGCCGAATATGACCGAATACTGTTTTGGTGGGCTAGCCCCCCCAAAAAAAAAGGAATATACGCCATGTCGTGACCTTCTAAAACCAAGTTGGCCAAACTCTGTGTTTAGATGGTTTTGATCCTTTCAAAAGATCTTTTGAACATTGAGAAGTCCTCCTTTGTGCACTTCCGAATAATCAGTGTATTCAACACCCCCGCCCCCATCCCAATATATGTATTATTCTAGATCCACTCCTGACCTCTACGAATAATGATTACATAACTTTCATGATCACATATCAGTTGTCATCTCTACGCGTTTGGCATATACTAATAACATTTATCTAACCATGCGCAGATCTCTCCCCCCCCCCATGACAAAACAGCATAACATACATTTTGCAGTTTATGAGATATAAGGCAAAACGTGTTCTTTTAAAAGCCTTTATAGACTTTGTGACTGCATAAATTATGGTTCAACTTGTATGAATAGACATTTGGCATGTCTTACAAGATTCAATTATTTTTTTGAAAAATCTCGCATTTTACGCTCTAAATATCTGTTACGCTGTTTTGTCGTGGTTACTGCTTTAACAATGAATGGACAAACTTTGACAGAAAGGAATTAATGCAAGACACTGTTAATTTAATGAGTTTTTGATATTTATTATTATTTAAATGTTGAATTAAAGTCTTCAAATAACATGGATGTAGGTGTTTGCCTATTAAAAACTATGTCAATTTTGAACGATTTTTAAACAAATTTGACGATTTTATATGAAATTGACAAAATCAATCAAAACCCGTATTGTTCATTCATATTCATTGAACGTTGTCAATTTCAACAACAAAAACAAATCACAATTTTGATGGGGATTGTTGTAAAGAAAGTACACTGTATTGAGTGAAGATCATTCATGCAGAAATGTCCATTCTGATTGGTTACTAGTGTCTCCTTGCACACTCAAGTGCATGCTGTTTCAGTGCACGGTGCTTTGTGATGTTATGCTCTTTTGTCATGGGTTTATAAGAAGAAAATGCTGTTGTGCCATTTAGACATGATATGCTAAATCATTATGAATAGTGACACTTTAAAAAATCAAAAAATGGCTTAACATGTGTAATATGATGTATTGAGTATCAAAAGCCAAAAAAAAAAATGTTATGCCGTTTTGTCATGGGGGAGGGGGCACAGATACAACCATGTAGTATCTACGGACTGGAAATGCCCCAAAAAAACACACTCTGGATAAACTGCATTTATTACGTCATCCCTCCAATATGGGCAAGGGGGAATCCAATCCTCATTTGTATGACAGTAGCAAAATAAGCCAATCTGAATGGCGAAAGTTTGAAATAAATCTAACCCATAATGAAAGAGTTATGAAAGTTTGAAATATAATATATGTGTTTCTCAAGTCGTCACTTTTGCCAGTGGATTGTAACGTAGTTAAGGCCAACTGTCCCGTTTGTCGTGTACAAAATATTTTTTTCTCCCTATTTTTCTCCCATATGCCCTCTCCCTTGGGGCACTACAAAAAATGCATCGTAGATAGCCTATTATTACAAGTCCTCTGAAAATGAAAGATTCCTCTGAGTCATCCATTTAAAAAATAAATGAAATTTCGTATTTTTTTCGTGTTGGAACAAATGGGAAAATTGTTCACCACTACATCACAGTGACATTACCGGTGTGGCCAATTTGAATTTTCCTTAAGTGTAGTGATTACAACTCTCAAAATGTTATAGCTGTAATTACCTTAGGGACGATAAGAAATGCACCAGTTACACGATGTCTCCTGGGTATCGACTGCACAGATTTTCATGTGGTTTATTACTAAAGCAGTCACAAGGTGGCGCTAGAACAACTCATCCCTTCATAATGAAAGAGCCATCAATTGTTCGGACATCTGTGATAACATTAATGTTTGCTTTTACCACAACTTCGGAAATCAAGATCCAGATTGATCACTTGCCACAACCTGATAACTCAATGTTTATATATCTTCTTGTACAGATATCATACATGTAAGTTTTAACTGTCGTAGAGTTGTAATAAATCCAATGTTTACTATTTGCATTGTATCTTTATGTCTTTGCTATTTCTTTTCTATTTCCCTTTTTTAAACATTTGTATTTAAAGGTATAGACCAGTTTTGGAAACGCCCCTCTCTCTAAAAAAAAATGAAATGGAAGCTCTCATTACCAATCATGTGAAAGAATATGTTTTGACTAATACGTGATGATACAAATTTTGCCGGGAAAGTCGGGAAACCGCCTACGAATTGATATATTTTGTAAATTATTATATCTATTGGGACCAAGTAGATATCGCGCACGTGGTCGCGTAGTCCCATATACATCTTTCAGTGTACAGTGCTTGTAACTTTACCAAGACTGGGCCAAATTTCTTATCATTTTGATGATTCCAGAACCTTGCAGTACACACCAATACTTATATGCTAGATGATCAACCTTTTCTGATCGATTCCACAACGTTTCTTTCACAATGCAATCGCATGACCAGAACTGGTCTTTCTCTTTAAAACCACCACTATCAAAGAACCATTTGTTTCCAGCCTCACCTTTTGTTCTTCCTTTTTGTGTATTGTTGTTACGTCGCATACAAAATCAACTTCATATCATATTTAAATCATTAAATGAGTAAGATGTGTACTGTATTTGTGTTAATAACAAATTAAGCATTCTACTTCATCTATAGGCCAATCCCTATGCATGATACAAGTGCCATCATAAATATATGATAGAATCAACTCGTATACACTCCCAAAATTATCAACCACGTATTTGTTGTAAAATGCATATCAATAAAGAATAAAATAATGAAAAGTAATGTTACTTGAGTTTCGTATGCAGCTGTAAAGATTCACATAATGGAATTATCACTTACATAATCAATTACTATTAATAGACACAACTAATTAATCTTCCAACACATATATGCATCTTTTGTATGAACTTCGTGAATTCTTTCGTCACACAAACCTATTTACAATACAATAAATATTGCTATTCTAGTAGCAATCCAAGGTGTAGTTGTCGAACTAATGAATAATATAATGTGTGTATGTATATACATTTATACATATAAAGTACATATAATACAAAAGTTGGTTCATAATAAAGATATGTACATTTTTACAACATGTACATTAATTAGCTTCATGCATTCCATGGGACTCATTGGGTATAATGTCTCAAATCTTAATGGTGACGTGAAGTACTGACGTAAATTGCGTAACTTTAACATAAATGCTCCGAGAATATAATGACAAATACCAAACGTAATATAAGGCTATTAACATATAGATCGTTGTATTATGATATTATCCTAATCGAACAAAACCGAGTAAAATAAGACAAATGAACAAACATAAATATTGCACTAAACGGACCAAAATACTTAACTAACATAAATATTTTTTTCCGGGCCATTGACTTCTCTCTCGCGCATTCACCATTGCTACTCTCATTCCACCTTCTTAATTCTTGATATATTCTATTCTGCAATAAAGGAAGTTTAATTTGGTATGATAAAGTATAATTTGGAATATAACAAAATAGGTCAGAATGATTCACAGGAGAGAAGGTCGTTTCAATAAAAGTGGGAAAAGAGGTTTTGTAGTAAGAATTGAAGTGCTTAGAATAGGACATATACAGCAAATTATTAAATAGACTGGGTACACTTGGGTATTCTCTACCAGTGGCGTAGCGTTGGCTCAGTCATGGGGGTGGGTCACCATTATTTATGTAGTTTATTGGATCAACCTTTTTTAAACCTTTTTTTTTTTGGCTGTCACCGTACCTTTTTATATGAGTTAACAAGTTTCGCGTCAACCCAATCAAAAATAGTATTTGTTTTCTATCCCTCGTACAGATATGCGTATGGGCACGTTTTAACGTAAAAACCAGGAGGGCCTGTTGCCCGAAAATATACTACATGTATCATTTCTTGTTCCTTTTCCTTTTCCTTCATCTCTCCTCCAATCGAATGGGGGTACTCAGCGTGGAGGGCGTGTAACATTACATATGTTTAAATATCCACAATAGCTATAAGCATGCATTTTATGCAGTATTTCGCCATCAAAATCATCCCATATACAAGTATCATGATTGTACAAAGATTAGGTAGATTTAGCTTATTTTTCAAATTCAAATAGCTTTAAAAAAAAAATGAAAAGGCAAAACAAACTTTAACAAAATTAATGAATGAAACGTATACCTAAAACCATATTAAACTTTCGAAACAACCAAAATTCGTACGTTTCCAAAAATTCTAACAACATTTCATAAACAGCTGGGTTTTTTTATGAATCTACGTCGATCATCATCACACCTGATTCATAAAAAGGCAAACAACACATTTGTACATAAGTGTTTCTATATCTAAATGTAAAACAACATGCTGCTTAGATAATTTGAAAACTGTAATAAGGAGTGAAATTATTCCAAGTACGATGATGGAAATGAGGCAAGAGTTACATTCAATAACATAATTACCAATGACAATGCATAAAGCTGGTTAGCACGGGCCTACATTATCTAAACATGAAGATGAAATAAATTGAACTTCATTTCTCCTGGAAGTTAACATGTTGACTACTGATGTAACATATTTCCCATAGCTTTAATACAAAAATAACCCGGTTCCAGTAGGAAATGGGTTAACAAATACCAGGAAGTAGATCAGGTATATATCAGGTATGAGACAATGCAGCATGTCAACTTGACCGGGTAGTGTGTAGTCATCACTGGAACTCATCCAATGTGAGCAAAATAATGATGTCAGGTACAATGCAATGCACTATGTCAGCTGCAGCTGCACTGTGGCTCAATTAGTGTGGGTAATGTAGTACTCCTGCCACTCAGAGGAATCACCCTGAATGAGAAAGCATAATGGAATTACGATAAGAAGAAGAATATTCAACGACATAGAAGTGCAATGTTTACATATTCATTGAATTTTACAAATAAATGATGAAATATTTTTTTTACCTCAGGGTTATGATAAGACCAACAGTTTAAGTGTCTTTATACCGATGGTTGTTCCACTGACCGCCTTGATAAATGTCAGTTTTATTAAAGAATTCCAGATTCTGTTTCCTATTCGTGTCTAGGTAAAGATGCATATTATTGTAAATCTTTCCCAAATGCATCATCGAATTCAATTATCCTTCAGCTGGGGACTGTTGAATAAAGATGAATCGGAAAGAGTGTAAAGGGTAACCTCTTTTCTAGGTTATCATGATTTTTAATTTGCTATACGTGAGTCATAATAGGCCTACAGTTGGAGTCCTGTTTAAATACAGATAATAGAAAATGACTTATGAGCTATGTGGAACCCTGGATTTGTTATCAGCATAAATCATAAAACTTAACATGGTAACATCATTCTGAAAAGAAAGAAAGCAATGCTCAAACGTTATTACATCAACAAAATTAGCGAATTTAACATTTCAAGTCCCTCATTTCATAATGATAATTGTTAATAAAGACATATCTATATGTTTAGTATTAGTTAGCACTATATGAAAACACAGGGTCTAACTCCGATGACATATTATGGGTCTAGGCACTGATAGTGGCATTCTTGGGGGTCACACCATTCTCACTGCATGTAGGTGGAGGAAATGCAAATTAACAAAGACAATTTTGAAAAGGGCAGGATAGGAAATATTCTTCTTTTTAATCATCATCATCATCATCATTATCATCATCATAAATCATCTCCTCCTTCTTCTTTATCCTCTTCCTCCTCCTTTACACTCGTCGCCTTCTATCTCTATTCTAATTTTTCACCATGCGATGGTGGCACGTACGTGCCCCAGTGGCCCCGATAGCTACGCCACTGCTTTACCTAACGAATGATAATGAAAAAAATCAAGTACCAAAGAAAAATCTTTATTCAACAATGATTAAATTAATTATTTACAACTTATTTAGTTGTACCATAATCGAGGAGACTCATACAACATAAAGACTCAAAAAGAAGAGGCACAAGACAGACCAAATTATTGCAATGCGATCTAAAGAACATATAGAAGTAAAGCCGAAATTGGAAATGTGTATGAAACAAAGCAGGGGAGGTGGAGCGTCTTCCAAAGTGAGGGGGCACTTACAGAAAAGGTAACTTTAGGGCAAGGAGGGGCACCTACAAAACTTACATTAAAGCGACAAAATACAACATTTAGGCATTGCTATAATATACCCATACAATGTTATGATTATTGCAGGGATGGTTTTCTCTTTAGTCGGTCGAAGATACTGCTCTTTGCAGTTGTGCGTGTGATAGTCTCAACATTAATAATTTGTGAGTTCGAATTGCGACCGATTATGTCTCATTATATGATGAAATAACCAATCCTAATGGGGTTTCAAGCATGATTTCATAATGAAAGAATGAATAAGACCCTTAATGCGTTACTTCATGAAAGATAAACGATTAAGTTTTGGTGGAAATTTGAGATAAAACTTACTCTCAGTCTCTTAAAATTAGGGGCACATTTTAGGGAAGCTCTGTCTTAAGTTTGAAAACTTCTCCATTTTCTAAATATTGTTATTCCTGAACATAGTGCAATCGATCGCCTAGGCAGTCTATGAAGTGCAAATTCATGGGTTTCAAAGGATAATAGGTTTGATGATGCCCACTTTAGCAGTTAAGTAGAATATGTACTGGTAGTTTATAAGGGCAATTATTTTAGTGTGAAAGGGCAAACTTAATAAAACGGCACAGTTCTTTAAATGCGGGGCATTGTGCCCCCAACCCCGTCCCTGGCTCTACTGCCTTTCATTGTGGTGGTAGAAATAGGGTACTTGATACGATACAACAAGCTGCTCACATTCTTTAAAACCAAATATAGTTCTTTAGATGACCGCAAAAGGGCAAACTGTGTAAAGGACAGTGGGAAATGTAAGTAAAAAGGGTGGATCACAGTTGTGAACAAAAAATGATATTACTAGGTCTACTACTAGAAATATTCATGAAAGGTGGGATAGAATCTATAACTAAGTGCATCTATGCCAGATGGCTGTTAGTAAATAACTGCCAATGTTTATGCAAATCTTGGCCACTCCAAAACAACAACAAACAAAATATCAGGAGAAAACCTATGAGGAAAACAACATAATATAAGTCGTAATAGAAAAGAAAGACTAATTAAAAGAAAAAGTAAAAGTGTGTCATTGAGTCATCTTATTTCTTTACGCAATTCGCACAAGAGAGGGAATATATTGCCTCCCTGTGCACCCATCCTCTCCAACCCCCTTCCCCCACTTTGCATGCTATATTTTTCGCAATTGATCATCAATCATCATACAGAAGCAGGTATGAAATAATTATATGCAACGTCTTCTTTCTCTCCAAATTTCATGAAATGATCCCCCTCAATATTTGGTTTACACGCTTCGAATGCTCACTACTGCCCCCTAAAATAAAAATCAATTTCTGTACTATATATTATTCATGTTCATACGTCTACTTCGTCCTCCTCTTTTACCTCTCTTACTCCCATTTCTCTCCCTCCCTGGACTCCATTTTCCCCGTCCTCTGTCTCTCATCCACTCTTTGCTATATAGTGTTAAACTTAATGCTCACTGACCGCACACCCCGCTTATTCGGCCGGTCGGCTGAGTCGCTGCTTGATATTTACTCACAAATTGGGCCCCCTCCCTCGCTGCCTTTTGGATCAGCCCCAGCCCCACCCCGCGTCCCCTAAAATCCCGCAGATTTTCTGTGGGCCCAACTAGTAATGATAATAATAGTCACACTTGTAGCGCTTAATACTACATTCGTATTAGCACTAAACACTGTAGTTTATATTACCCATGCAGTTCATTGGATTCAATTGCTAATCCGGACATGAAAGTACACACGCTCCGCTCCATGGGGTATTCCGGTCAGGCGCAATTTTACAAGCGCACACATGCCTATCCAACCACTCTAACATTCGCATTATACCGGCATGACCAGGTACCCATTTAACACCTATATGTGGAAAGTGACAAATGTAGATTACTGCGGGACTCGAACCGCGAACCATGTGATCCAAAGTCCGTTGCCGTATCCACTAGACCGCTACACATCTCCTCTCTCTCCCTCTCTCTCACTTCATCTCCCCCTCCCCTCTCTCCGCATGGAAGAATCGTGAACTTCGATGATCCTGTATGTACTGTCATGGTCGCAAAATATATAACTGGAGACAATTTAAACAAAATACTCATCCGATTTCGTTTGCGCCATTGTTGCAGAGGATTATAAAATGTATTTTGTAACAGTTGCTCAATATTGTCTGTAAAAGTAAAGAATTAGTTATATGAGTTGCAGTCTAATCGTATAGTATAAATCCACCATGTCCCCAATCTTTCTTACTTCTAACTTTCCTCAACCCCCTTCCTTTTCTTCCCCCCCCCCCTTTCGCTCTCCCTCTCTCTTCCATCCCCTCTTTCCCTCTCCTTCCTACCTCTCACTCTCCCTCTGTATCCTTCTAAATCTCATCATATTCCTCTGCTAGTTTTCTCCTCCCTTCTCTCCCCCTTTTTTTCTCTCCTCTCCTTCTACCCATCTATTTATTTATTATAATTCAATGTTACATTACTTCACAAAAATTATATAATCTTGTTTATACATTCTTTGTACGTAACAAAATTATGAATGAATAATAACATAGTGAACTATTTATTCCTAGGATATACCAATACTTCTTACCTACAACTTTTCTCTCTCTCTCTCTCTCTCTCTCGCTCTAGATTTATCTCCCTCGTCGCTTTCTTCTTGGTCTCATTCTATTCCTTTGCCAGTTTCCTTCTTTCCGCTTCTATCATTCCTGTTCTTCCTTCACCCCATTATGTTAATTTCATTCCTATTTAGTATTCAAGAAATGTTGCACCTGTAATATACATGTATAGTACTCCGTGTAAATAAAGACAGATATGTGATTTATAAGAGCTTTGGCCAATGTATAAACCTATGGTGTACCTCCCTCTCCTATCAACCCTCTTCTATATCTCCGTCTCTCCAACTCTTTTCCTTCCTCGGTCGCTCTGCTTAGTTTTGTTCTCTACTCCTCTACTAATTTCTTCTCTCCTCTGCCTTTCGCTTCCTCTCTTTCTCATTAATGCTGAATAATGTACATGGTCTATATATATATATATCCCTTTGATAATTTGTATATATTTGTTTTTAAACACGTGCATGATTATTATTGTTATTCATGTCAATTTAGTTGTATGATTAAGATCATGGAATGTTCTCAATAAACCTATTAGTCAATCATTCAGTTGTACAAAAGGCATACATCAGAGATGAAAATGGGCAGTTATAAAAATGGGAAACGGGAATTCATAAGAAAGGAAAAGGTTCATTTGTCAAAGTAAAAGGCACCTTGCAAATTTTATGAGGTGGACATATAAAAGGGGAAGGGACACTTATTGAAAAAGAACAGCGGTACAATAAAAATGGAAACTAATCTTCTGTAAAAGGGAGCACTTCTGGTGTACTTGACAAAAAGAGGGGACATTGTGCCCCTCCCCGTGAGCGTCGTCTCTGATGCAGATAAAGAACGCCCCAAATATGAGAAAGAGACAAACGGAGAGCAAGATGGGGGCAGTATTAAAAGCATACAACATTAAAAACAGAAATAATCAATGGTACAATTACGAAATGGATTAAGAGTGGTAGCACAACTGAAAATAACAATTAAATGGACAAAATATAAAAATAAAATAAACCAAAACACAGCAAAACAAAGTCAAGTGAATGAGCTCATGTTAAAACAATAGCAGCACCCCCAAAAAAGAGCCAACATTGAAGTGATTAAAGAAAGAAACTTCTCAATTTCATGCAAGGAATAACGATAATAAATCATACTAAAAATCGTACCATCGAAAAACAAACACCGAAAACAATGATAATATTTGATAAAATATTTGATAAATTGTTGAAGTGCAAATCCAGACAGAGGAAACAAAGTGAATTGCGTGTAAAAACGTAATAGGAACACATGGGAGAGAAGAAATATAAATTATGTCATTTAGCAACGTTTCGATATTCTTCTGAGCATTTGGTGTCTAGGAAATGGGATAACAATCATCAACAACAATAAAGACAGACACCCGGGACAGAGACTAAAGAGTATGATACGAAAACTCAAAATATAAAACAGTTTGAAAAACTTACGAAGCAGAAGGGGGATGATTTTACAAGAAGAAAAAAAATAACACTAAGGAAACGTTAACAAAGAAAATGGGCCAAAAATGGAAAAAAATAAATACAGAACAATATTAGCATCATAGAGGTCATTAAACAGATGAAAATGAGAAATAGTGAAAGTGTACAATGAGCGATACTTACATGTTTAAGCGACAAATAGAGGTTGCCGCGTGATGATGCTTGAAGACCTTCGAGATGAGATTCCAGTCTACCGCCCTCTTCAGTTCCACAGCTCCATAACCTATGTTTAGGAAACAGAGTGATGGAGGTAATAAGGTGCGTTGGGTGTTAGACTAACGAAAAAGGAGCAGAGAGAGAGAGCGATAAGGGGGGTCATATATAGAGAAAGAGAGAGGAATACATATAGTAGAGAGACAATTAAACAAAGAACAGGGAAATTAAGAAAGAGAAACAGACAGAAAATGCGTAAAATAAAATACTCTTATTATTTTCATGTCGGGATAAAATATATGTATATACATCAGATTTTTTTCTGCCAATGAACGATTTGATTTGTTTAGCGACAAAAGTTACAAACTCGGGGAAGGAGAATCATAGGCGCCGGAAGTTGGGTGGGGGAGGGGGGCAAAACACATTTTCGCCCCCATCAGCAGTAAAGGAGTAAAATGGTCTGTATTTTTATACAAAAAAGAAAATCACATACAAATTATATTCCATTCGAAGAAAAGGAAAGTAAACAGGAATTAAATTTCCTAAACATTCCGTATATCCCTATATTTATCAATGGAGAGTTTTATAAAAGCGATACGCGCATATCGTGGAAATATTGTGAGATGGGAAAGCGTGTGTGTTTTTTTTATTATAGGGTGAAAAGACATGAGCCCCTGAACACTGGCGTACTGATGGAGGTGGGGGACTTGTGGGGCCGGGGCAGTTGCACCCCAAATAAAATTCAAACGTGGTTTATTTCTAATTCGATACCAGTGATTTACAAACGTTGCTGAAATGACATGATTTTTCGGGATTTTTCGGGATTCCCAAATTTACATTTAGGCAAAAGATATGCTTATTTAGAAGCGTTCATGTCGGGGCCTGCATAACGGCGGGGCTCGGGGGCTCGAGCCCTCCTCACTCTTTTGAAAAAAGTATGTTCAAGAGAAGACAAAAATAAAGAGAGAAAAAAGGAATGAGTGACCTGCCAGTGTCACAAAATGCTCATCTGACCGTAATTAAATGCCTAAAACCCCTAAGCTTACGGGGGCTCCGCCCCCTGAAACCCCTCCAGGGGCCCTAAGGCGGGCCCCTGGATGCTCATCTGACCGTAATTAAATACCTAAAACCCCTGAGCTTCCGAGGGCTCTGCCCCCTGGACCCCACCAAGGGCCCTAAGGAGAGCCCCTGGATGCTCATCTGACCGTAATTAAATGCCTAAAACCCCTGAGCTTCCGGGGGCTCAGCCCCCTGGACTTAGTGACCTGCAAGTGTCACAAATAAGGTATCTAAATAATTATGCTTATCTGACCGTAATTTAATACCTAAAACCCCTGAGCTTTCGGGGGCTCCGCCCCTGGACCCCACGCCAATTTACGCTCCACTCGCTTTGCTCGCCACGCTCTACCTGATCGTTAATACTCCACTTTGAAAAACGTTCCGCGGGGCCTGCATGTAAGATGTCAGAGAGTGGTGGTGATACAGATTTGTCTTCTGCCCCCCCCCAACGTTCTTGCTCATTACGCCACTGCCCCTGAAAGGTGAGCCCCCTGGAATATTCCCCCAATTCCAAACTGCTTCCGGTGCGCTTGAGGAAAATGATCAGGAGGCGTTTCATCGAGCTTAAGATTGATATTATAATTGATCAGGGGGTGTTTCATCAAGCCTTAAAATCGATCTGAACATCAATCCGCTCGATTTCAAGGGCCTTAAATTGATTTCGGTTTTAGGCCCTGTTTCATCAAACAAATATAATCGATTTTAAGTTAGAGTGTGATCCATATGAATTTTATGATCAATGTTACCCTTTTTCATTCCATCCAAGATTGATTAATACGCGAGGTTGCACTCCGGAGGGGGTGGCACAATGACCCATTTTTGTTTTCAAGTATTTACTTAAGCGTGCAGCCCGTTTTCTCCATTTTCCTTTGTTTTATGTGCCGCCTTTTCTATATTTTCTTACCATATCTGCTTACAAATATGTGCCATTATTCCATTCATAAACTCTTTCCCATGCACTCTCTCTCAACAACATACAACCACACTCCCATCACAACTCTTTGCTTTCCGTCCATTGGCCTTGCAAAGTGATTGTTTTGTTCGTTCATGTAAAAAAAACATCAAAAAGCATTGATAGGATATTTGAATTCTCACCATCAAACACATCATTGCCCTTTATCATCGTTTCATAATTACCGCCATGAGCTAGCATTAAATGTCATCCATTCATTGTTTGCCCACCCCCCTCTTTATCTTGTTAAATGACAAACAATACATTGCTCACATACAAATAAAAATTAACACAGTTTTGTAAAGCTTTAATTATACTTATACTTTAATGAATAAACTCTACATTTTGTAAATGATGAGCAACAGCAAATTCATTCAAGAGATACAATAAGAACATTTTCAATGACACAAATAAAAGTACTGCTATTCAAGTGACAGTTGTTAAAACTATGGCAGCTAGAATCTGCCACTGTCTAGTCGAGGTACATTGGTGGAGATAAAAAGAGTAACATTTGTTGTAAGGATTGTTGTTTCTCATATGGTTGTTAATATAAGGGTAATATACATTGCCAAGTAAGGTCATGCAGTTGGTGTAATTGTGTTTTTTTTTTGTTATACAATAGGTTGTCTATATGATGTTAATTATCATCTTTTTCTATCGGCTTAAAAAATTTCTAAGGACAAAATAATTCCGAGTTCTTATACCATTCCTGGCGAACAAATCTGTTTTCAAAGTAATTACAATATTGAGTTGTTTCTTTTGAATTTTTCTTAGGCAATTGATAAGAATATACAATTGAGGCATAAACAGGTAATTATCGACACAGGGTCATGCCAACAGAACCTCTAGGAAGAGTCCCAAATAGGCCCTCAAATTGGTCCACTGTTGCTCAGATGAATTTGCTTCTTTGAAATTTCCAATTTGATATTTTAAGATTTATCACCATGAACGGATTGATCTATGTAATGTAAGTTCAGAAAAAATAACCTCTATGACAGAATCATAGATTTTTAGAAAGTAGCAACACTTAGCAAGATATTTCTCGAAAGTGCAAGTTTAAATTGCTCAGCTAACTTAATATGGATTTTGACTTTAGTTTTATCTTTGAACTATAATTAGTTGTTTTCTTTTTTCTTCTGCAAGATTCTACAATTCTATTTAAAAGAATAGAATTCTTGGAAGTATAATTGACAATTTTAAGCAAGAGGACGGTCGCTTACTCATTTAAATACGACTTCCAGTGAAACAGATTTTCAAATTAACTCGTCTGAAGATATTAAAAGTGCTCCGGTCTCTCTCTTCTCTCCTCTGTCTGGTGCTGTTACTAAATGGACCTTGTCAAGGGTTGCTAAAGTGTAAACAAGATAATTAGGTATATGTTTATATGAGGATTAAGAAAGTAAGAAAGTTTGAGTGTTCCTTTAAAATGTTACTTGATGAAATCTTACTAATATTCTCATACTCGATGGCAAATTTTAGTACAAAGACTGGAGCACTTTTAATATCTTCAGATGAGTTTATTTGAAAATCTGTTTTACTGGAAGTCGTAGTTAAATTAAAAAACGAGGAGTCCACGATCTGTTTAGCATTGTGGTCCCTCTTGCTTAGAGCTGGAAAAGGGAGCTTGTATCTGTAGGCTGGCTGATGTTCCATATGAAGCATAATGTTGCAGGGGATTCAGGCTCTGCAGTCTAGAAATTGGAATTGAAAGTTATGTAATACAAAAATTAAGAAATACTAGTGTAATTTTTCAATCTTTTACAACTTTTGTATTTCTGGTCAAGTCAATTTCTTTGAAAATAAATTAAAAGTAAAAGGATAAAGAATATTCTTTAAAATATTGATACGAAAGCAGTTTTAGTTAGAAAAGATAATAAATCATTTCTAGGCTTTGGAAACAAACAAATCTTATTATAACCATTTGTGTATGTTTTATACAATAGATTCGATAAGATCAGAATTACACCTCTAACAAGGACTATGAGAACTGTACTTACTTTAAAAAAAAACTTTATTAATTGCTGTAGGGGCATGGCAATGATGACAGGCACAAAACATACTAATAAGATCAATTATGTTAACTGACACCGCTTACCTTTTCAACTTGAAGAGATGGACAAGACCTTAGGTATGAAAGTCCAGATGCCATGAGTTTGCAGTTCATGTAGATGCCACAGCTCTTTACTTTGCAACCTAAGATTTAAAACAGAGATATACATATACCATAAAGAGAGCAAATATATTTCTCAGAAGAATAGTTGTCACTTTACCTAATCTAATGTGTTCAACTGAACAAAAGTACATTTTCATCAGTGATCAATTGTAATTTAAATGTATTTGGGTCAAACCACTATGTCACTAACCACATTGAAATATTTAGAAAATGTGATTATTGTATCAATTGGATTATGGAACGTGGAACCTTTTTTAATAATACACATTTTGGACTCATCTTGATTTAGATTTTGATCCCAAATAAAATCTTGATCTTGAATGTGTTGATCTTAAACTTGAGCTTTCATTTGAAATCTGACTCTACAACAGTCTAATCTTAATCTTGGATACTCTGATCTTGAACCAAACCCTGTTGTACAGAGAATTGAAAAAAATTACCCTCTGGTGAATAGAAGGGAAAGAGATACCTTCAGTGGCGGATCCAGGAGGGGGGTGGGGGGTGGGTGGTGTAAAAAAAAAAAAAAATCCATTTTCGGAGGCCAAACAAAAAAAAAATTGTGATACATGAGCCTACTAGTACTAGGCCTAGACCTACATAACATTCTACATCTAGTCTAAAATCTAACTTTTTACTGTGAGATAAGACTAGATCTAACTCCTGTTAATTTAGATGTCACAAAAATACAAGTAGATTTAGGCCTATAGTCAAGATCTAGGACTACTGGACTAACTCTAACTTCCAACTTATCTATTAAAGTTAGTCTAGATCTAGGCCTAGATCTAGTCTTGCACAAAGGGTGCAGTGTAGACACTAAGTCTAAATCTACCCTAGATCTAGTATCATGTAGACTAAATCTACATGATACATCAAGATCTAACTTGGTCTTGGGTCTGACACTGTGGAGTCCAATTTTCTTGCATAAAATGTTAACGTTAAAACAATGATCTCGTTGATTGTTATTATTAACACGAAACAAGGGCTACCGCACTTCCTACCGGCAAAAAACAAAGTAGGTAATCTAGGTCTAGATCTAAATCTAGTCTAGATTCGGAATCTAGGCCCCCTAACTAAGCCTAAATAAATCTACAATTATAAGCACTAGACTTATCGGCAAAACCATACAACGCGATGATTCCTAAAGCCGTGGTAGACTTATTTTGTTATCAAATGCAAGAATAAACTATATTTCTTACATGTCCTAACCAAATATTCAACATCGTTAGACAAGTACAGTTAAACATGCATGAATGTAGGCTATATGAATGGGACGGAAATGCATGAACCGGTGCAATTCGAAGAGTTAACTTAAGTTTAGCTCAGTTGGGGAATGCTTTTAGTTGATATTTATTTCAAATATCGTTCGGTTAAAAAATGAGAGGAATACTTTCTTTCTACCAAAATAACAATTTTTGTATCAACAGAACGGAATTTACTTACTTTTCGAGGACCTCTCTTGCAGTAGTTTAGCGACGCAATGTTGTGGTTGATTGACCCAAAATCGACTAGCCTTGATCACAGAGCCCTTTACATTTAACCTAAAATTATCAAAATCAATTCTAGCTTAAATTTGATTCGATGAAATAGCTCACGAGCATCAGTTTTAAGCCAAAAGTGCATCCAAAAAACAATGTAGAATAATTTAGAAAAGGAAAGTTTGCCTTTAACGGTTCATTGCAGCTAGAGCACAAAACTTTTGAATTCGCTGCCGGTATTCGGTGATTCGCCATTCTGCCTAAAAATAAAACACGTACTTGCAACCCGAAATATTGATACTGATGATAATTAATAAGATAGTGACAATAATAACATGATGATGATATTAACAGTAGTAAACGCAATAATAATAAATGATGATAATGATGATAGTAGTGGCAAAATAACAATAATAATCATAATAATAATAATAATAATAATGAAAATTTATGGTAATGATAATTAATTTTATCAGGATATGATTTTTTTAAAAGTCAAAATGGACTTTTTTTATTTTACCTTCCGACGGTTCATAATAATACATGCAACTGTATTTCAAAAGTTTTGATTTTCAATACAGGTATTCAAATTCTATTCTTTGCGACTGTACATTGAAAATTCTAAAATAACAATTGAGAGCAATAATAAAACAAAACCCATCCTAACTTGGAAGTTACACCCACGTTTTAACCTTTGCATCCCTTCACGCATTCGTATCATTATGCTTTCTCACTGCAAACTAACTAAACAGGATCGTCTAGTAGGATTTTAATCTATTTTATACAAGATTTGAACAAGAACCTACCACACAGCTGACATCGTCTTCACATGTCTGCAGCACTCGATGAGGTAAACCAAGTCTTCCTCGTCTGTGCACTTCACTCCGTACAGACATAGCCACTGTAGGTTCTTGGTTTGTTCTCTGATCAGAAGACCCAGTCCTCTCATCGTCTCTCTCGATACTCTCTTCTTCTCTGATGGGAGTGATGACGGTGCTGTAAGGTCGATGCCTGTGAGCTGCTGTCCTCTGGTCCGACGAAGACAAGCCGTGATCTGAGGTATGTCTCTCTCTGCATCATCGATAGTGATATCGATCTCTTCCAAGCCAGGAAGCGATGAGAGCAGACCTTCATAGCTTTGTGACGTCACTCTCTCAGCTGATAGCTTTGTGACGGATGGAAGCTCAGGAGGAGATGGAGGGAAACTGAGAGAGGAGTCTGAGATGGTGAGATGGTTCAGTGAGGTGAAGGATCTGAGACAGGACCACATTCTGGCAGTTAGCTCAGTAGAAAGCTGACATTTCTTTATCTGAAGGACATATAGCAAAATAAAGAGAGACTAGATTGTTACATTCACCAAATGATGTAAGGCGAAACCAGGGAGATAATGAGTTACTAGAAATTGAGGATAATTGTGACCTCATGCCCAGTGTTTTTCTCGAGCCGTCCTGCCTTCGTGCCAAATGCGCGCTGCTATGACTATGCATACAATGGATACGTTTAGGTTTCTTTGGATATAATAGGGTATGATGCAAAATACTCTAATTTAATCATAAGGTCAATATAACCAAGCGCCATCGTCACGCTTGCGCGACGTGTGCCCGCCCCCCACCCCTCAGATGTTGAAGATTTTTTTTTAAAGGATGCATAATGGCTCGATTTGGTGCATAATTTTTGCCAAATTAAAAAGAAAAAACATTATTAAAGCCCCACTGCACTACGTGTAGCTACTTGAGCCCTCTTTATAGCAAGCAATGCCTATGCGGTACCCGTTGGTCCCCCATGGTCCCCTTTTTTCTTATGTTAATTGAGAGCTGATTTGATGAGATAACCACCTTTCAGTGACCACGAAGAGAGGTCTAATCCCTCCTGGCAAACTAGCGCAGATAGGCTTTAAGTTCAACTAACAAGAACAAGCTCAAATCAAATGTAGGCTCGCTTACCTTTAATGATGGGAAATGCTAATTACAGCATCACGAACATGCACTACTTGGATAGCACGTCAAAAGTTATCAATGGCATGGGCGGGCCACGCGCGTAGCTATGATTTTATTTTAGGGGGGCGGTAGTGTGCAAAAATCACTTACAGAGCGCGCGAAGCGTGCTCCCTAGGGGAATGGGTGCAGGGAGGGGTGAGTTTCCCCCTCCCACGAGCAACGCGGAAGCTTTGATGTTTCATTAAAATTATTAGAGAAAGAAGACGATTCGTTGTACCGCTCTCGACTCTTAATCCTTGTCTGAATTCAGTTTCCCCCCTCTCGCGCGAAGCGCGGAAGCAGCTTTGACGTTTCATTAAGTTATTAAAGAAAGAAGACGATTTGTTGTACCGTTCTCGACTCTTAATTCTTGTCTGAATTCAGTTTTCCCCCTCCCGCGCGAAGCTCGGAAGCTTTGACGTTTCATTAAATAATTAGAGAAATTATTAGAGAAAGAAGACGATTCGTTGTACAGTTCTCGACTTCTAATCCTTGTCTGAATTTTCAAAAAATGTCTCTTTGTCTCTCTTCTTTTTTCCTACGTCCTCTTATTTTTTTCCCTTCTCTCCCTTTCTCTTTTCTTTTGGCTGGCGTTTTTTTTTTCTTCCTTTTTATTGGAGGGGCGGGGGGGGCGACCGCCCCCTTCTCTTCCCCTTCCTTTTCTTTTCTTCTCCTTCTTTTCCTCTCCTTTTCCTTTTCCCTTTTCTCTTTTTCTTTCTCTTCCTCTTCCTTTTTTTTGAAAATGATAGGGGCGGCCGCCCCTTGCCCCCTGTGGCGCCGCCCCTGCCAACAAACATAACACCGATTAACACCAAGTACAGTAACATGGCTTTTAAGTGGTTTTGTGTAGAAGGGATTTTGGAATATTGAAATTCCATCTCAATTTCCCAATATTTAGTACACGGAGGAAAGAACAGGTCACTACATGACCAATTTGATGAGGTCATGGTGGGTGAATTTTTAAATTGAATTGGACATAATTGCACCTATTAAAACAAAAAAAGCAATTGTCACAGACATTTGCGATGTACACAAGTGATTTGTAATGACCTCCATTTTTTTTTAATCTAACAATTCTACAGATTATAGTGCATATTCTTTTCATAACTGACAATTCACATACTGAAATGTATTGGTTCTATTTAAGATGAAATATTGGCCTACTACATGGATATATTACCAAGATGTGTAGAGGATGTATTTATTATAAAAATCCCAATGCAGTCCAACATTTATCATCGGGGATGTGTTAGAAATTGAATTGATTTGACCTTTAAAAAAAAAATTGTATTTCCCACTTCCTATTTCAAAGGTGGTATGTATGTTTACTTAATAATGTAGCTTTAGCATAGTTTGAAAGCCATAGTGTTGCCATTTATAATTTCAAGCAGTAGTATGAGCCGCTATCATGACTAAAGTAATCTTGTTATTGTATTTATGCGTTAAATGTTGATTGTTGCTCAATAATCTAAACATTCCAGATTATATAGTGTTCTAGAAAAAGAAAAAAGAAAAAGAAAAAGATTATTTCCCTGTATTTCCCTTTTTTTTTCAAATTTAGCTAGGCGGTATTTACCGCCTGGATTTCCTGGCCCACTTTGCTTATGGTAAACTTTTCAAATATCTTCTTACCTGGACATCTGATTGTCTATCGTAGTCGAAACACCCACCATAAAGAGACCTATAGTATTTGAAAAAGAGATATGAATGCGAAAGACTATAAAAAAAAAGGTTGGAAATATTTATATTGTAATCCAGTAACTTTCATGACATACCATGTACAATGCTAAACCTAACAGAATACCATATAGTTTCAATTTAAAAACCTCTCACTTTGTATATCGTTGGTAAGGGATATATATATATATGTATGTATACATATGATTAGGGCTATAGAAAAACAGTATAATAATAACGACACCCACCTCTGCGGAAGGACATAGAACGCGCTGGAGATGGCGGATCAGAGGAATCCCAAAATGAACATTATTACATCGACTCTTCCATGTTTCTCGCCCTATCGTTCCTCTAATCAATTTCCTTTTTTTATTTTCTTTTTTTCTAGCAGTTATATTTTAGACACGTTACTTATCTTGAATTAATATTTATACTTTAATACACAAGCAACACCATTTTGGCTCTGATAACCATATATTTATATTTTTCGATTTCACAGTTTAGCTTTTCTGTTTATTTTTGTAAATTTTCTGTACATCCAAACTCACTGTACATGCAGACTATCCAATGACTTTGAATATGCTGACGACTCGACGAGGTCAACCAAGTCTTCTTCGTCTAAGCACTTCATTCCGGACAGAAATATCCGCTGCAGGTTCTTGATTTGTTCTCTGATCAGAAGACCCAGTTCTCTCATCGTCTCTCTCGATACACTGTTCTTCTCTGGTGGGAGTGATGGCGGTGCTGTAATGGTGATGTGAGTGAGCTTCTGTCTTCCGGTCCGACGAAGACCAGCAGTGATCTGAGATATGTTCCTATCAGCATCATCGATAGTGATATCGATATCTCCCAAGCCAGGAAGCGATGAGAGCAGACCTTCATAGCTTTGTGACGTCAATCTCTCGGCTGATAGTTTTTTGACGGATGGAAGCTCAGGAGGAGATGGATGGAAACTGAGAGAGGAGTCTGAAATGGTAAGCTGGTTCAGTGAGGTGAAGGATTTGAAGCAGGACCACAACTTGTCGGTCATCTCAGTAGATAACTGGCACTGCTGTATCTCAAACCTAGTATTCTGCAATGAAATGCACACATAATTGTTTAGACTAAAAGATGGGACGATAGAATTCCATATAAGTGAAGTTGAAAATACAATACTAAAATTGCATCACTGAAATTCATAATCCGATAAATGATTTAATTCTTTAATACGAAGAAACAATGCTACTTTGCTACAATTTCCTCAGTTCAAGGCAGAGAGGATACCCCTACGTTGAATATTTGAAAGCGAAATGCATTCACCTTTATTATAAAAAAAATCTACTCACTTGGACGGCATACCTGTCGTTGTTTAGAGAACCACCTCCACTCCTACATATTTGTTGAAAACGAAATGAGGGTAAGAATGTGATTCAAGAAGTTCTTGGGAAATGATATTACATTAATAAAGAAAATAAGTAAACTGTACGTCCCCTCTGAACAAGGGTAATGATCATGATTATGAATAACAACAATAACAATAACGATAATGATAACAATAATAATAATAATAATAATGATACCAATAATAATAAGAACATCAACAGTAATATATTTTAATAATTATTTTGTCTTCAAAAGCGACATGAGGACAAAGTCTGTATTAAGATCTCGATCTACGTACCCCGAATTCAAGGACGTTAGTTGCTTAGTCTTGACAAACAGGTCAACCAAGGCTTCTTCGTTTCTGCCCTTCGCGCCGGACACATGCAGCCGTTGTTGGTTTTTGGTTTGGTTTTCAAATAGAAGACTAAGCCCTCCAATTGACTCTCCTGAATCAATCTTCCTGTCTGTGGTGAGCGCTGGCCAGGCGTGTAGTCTGATATGAACAAAGAACTGTTCATTCCCAGCCTTGGTCTGACCCATAGGCCTTGAGGCTGTGGTGATCTGAAAAGTATTACTCATCTCTTGCTCTGCAACATCAATAGAGACATCGATCTCTCTTACACCAGGTATCGATGGGAGTATACCTTCGTAGCAGAATGAAGTCATTCTCTCGGCTGATAGATGTGTGAAGGATGGAAGCTCCGGAGGAGATGGGGGGAAACTGATAGAGGAGTCTGAGATGGTGAGGGTATGTAGCATCGAAAATGATCCAAGGCAAGACCATAGTCCATTCGTCACGTCGTTAGTTAGAGTAGATCCCTCGAAATGCACTGTCCTAACCTGTTGTTTAGAGAGAGAGAGAATTACAGACGGATTGGACGAAGAATATAACATTAATAGTCGATAACTTGTTTGGTGTGTTAAACATTTGATCAATCCACACTTTGGCATGTTCTAATCCGAGAATATTTGATAAGTAATGGAAGCTCCCTCCCAGACTCCTTTACATTCATAATAATATATTATATTCTTCCATTTTAAATGTACATATAATTTGTTTTAAATACGCTACATGCTTTTATTGACTGAATCTCGTCATTTTCCCTACGATCTTATTTATTATTATAATGTTCGTATCATTTTGCTTCATTCTTGAATGAAGTACCTTGATTGAGGCCACAGTTTTGGTGAACATGGAATAATGATAATGAGTCATACATCTTGATCATTATATCATGCAGTATGATATATCAAGATGCCGTTAATTATAAGTAATTAATGAATAAATACTGAAAACTAAATTCTTTCCTCTTTGACTTATAGCGGATAATTAAAGCAGAGAAATGAAAACTGAAAAAATCTTTATGAAATTATTATTGTAAATATATGTTATGAAATTAAACTGTACATACCTCATGTTTTAGTTCCGTTGGAAGATTTTTCATCCCAACGACGGTGTAGACAGTTGGTGACTTTAGAACCATACTCCGTGCTGTGACACATCTTCGAACCAACGAAGAAACATTTCCTTCAGCACCCGAGGTCTCTGATGAGCAGTCAAGAAGAATGCGATATCGCTCGCTCTCATCCAAAAGGCGGTTGGAGAGGAGCGCCTCCATTATTCGTATACAGAGGCTGTTATCCGTGCCAGCCGCGAATCGGATAAGATTCTCGTAGTCACCGATGTTTGCTTTGATCTTGCGCAGTACTCTGTCCAACTTGGAAATCTTCAAACGTAACAGAAAGCGGTGTGTTTGATCAGCGAGGAATTTCCCAGCCGAGTGTTCTTGGGCGAGTTTGTGATAAAACTCAATTGTAGTGGAAGTGGTCTCGATGGACTGAGGAAGGCATGTGATGTTAACAGTCGTCTTGGATACTATCCCAAGCTCACATGCCCTATCAAGGATTGCGGGAACTTTACGGAAATCATGAGGTGTGAAGACTAGTTTTTTAGCATCGTCGAGCAGACCAGTAAGGGCAACTTCGCCTAATTGATAAATTATTTCCTTTAACTTTGTTGGTGTGATTTTCACACTTAACTTTAAACGTTTGTTTGCATAGTGTATTAGAAAAACATTAACCCTATCCAGCAATTCTGTTTGAGTTGTAGTTCCACTGTCCAGCTGGCCCTCGCTCCATAGGTGACAAATCATGAGACAAAATAGGGGTGTCTTGACAAGTTCATCAATAAGTGGTTGTTCATCAAGGTAAGCCTTCAGACTTTGTCCGTTACAAGGATTCGAATACGAAGCAAAGAACTTGTCGATGTACTCGGATGTGCTCTCTCGCGAGAATCCTTCGATCCACATCTTTGTGTATACCCTTGGAAGATCATCTTGATTGAAGAAGTTCTCTAGGTGAGGGCGTGTAGTTACAAGGACTCGGCACTCTGGAAATTCCTCCCAGCGAATGACACTGACAATATTGCTCAATGAGCTGCGCTGAACAGAGGAAATACCCGCATACTCATCTAGTCCGTCTAGAATGATGTGACATATTCCCTGATTCTTTCTGATGAAACTCTCCAGACCCTCTGGTGTGAGATCATCAACATCACTTAGAAGCTGGGATTTGATGGCTTCTCCGATCGATGTATCCTGACTTGTGTTTCGGAATTTCACAACAAATAGAAGAGGCAGGTGTTCTAATGCTGACCCCTCTTCTCTATGAACCCAGTCGTAAGCTATCTTAGCAACAGCCGTGGTCTTCCCTCGTCCAGCGGGGGCCGAAATGAGGATTCGAGCTGGTAGTTCGCCATTTACTTTCGTTGAAAATATTTCAGCAACAGAACCCTGGAGTATTTCCTTCTTTTTCGTGTCTTTTCCACGACCGTCCTTCTTCACCATCGTGACAACCGTGTGCATATCTTCGAAATCAGCATAATCACTTTGATTCCACGGTGTCATTTGAATTTTGCACAATTGTTTTCGGTACTTATTCTCTAACTTTTCGCGACATCGCTGAACAGTCAATGATTCCGAGATCTTCTTACTGTAGATATCTGGAATGATACAATCATATATAACACCGAATATCTTATTATACTCTAATGATCTATTTACCCCTTCGCAAGGCTTTTGGGGAGGATTTTTGTTTAGATTCTCGTTGAAATTCCGACGATTTGCCTCTTTCCCATATATGAAGCAAAGGCCTAGAAACGCACTTAACGCTGCTATTATCTTTGATTAGACTGTATAGATTAGTCAGCCGGAAAACTTTCTCTCCAAATCGATATTGAAAATCATGGGTTTATTTTGTCCTTTTTTAAAAGATCTTTTTCAAACAAAATGCACAGGGCGAAGGAACATGAAATAACGGATGAAGGAAGTGATTGTAAGCAATCTAGCACTGATAGACCCACCTGGATTACTGCGTGTCCCCTTGAGATGTGTATCAGCAAGCATGACTAGCTTAACGTCAATGAGAGCTTGTTTCAGTCTGGGATGCTGGTCGCAAGGCTTCACGGTCTGTCTCCAGTCAAAGAGCATCTCACGTGTTCCCTTACAAGTCACCCGTCCTTCTATCCTGTTGGTCTCTGTGTATCTATTCATTTCTGCGACCTTGAATCCGAGTGTTCGTCCTAATGCCTCCATCTGCTCACCCGTCTCGATGTCTTCAGCCAGCTTGAAGAGAAGATCATCGGAAATACCTCCATGAGCCGCCATACCTATGGGGAAAATTAAAAAAAAGTAGAGATTAAGAAACTTATTATGAACATGAATGAATTGCTCCTTATTTTACAATATGACCGTGCTTTTTTCCATTGATTTAAAGTACCCCTTCTATTGATAATTCATTGTAACTTAATATATAGAATCCATGACACATGCTCCGCCGATGATTGCTCCGCCGACAGTTACTCCGCAAAACGCGACAATTGCTTCGTGACAATGGGCCGTATGCATAAAAAGTAGCAATTGCTTGTGCTAGCCTTTTACTTGAATCCGTATGCATAAACATAAGCAATTGCTTGCAAGCAAATGCTTTTGCTAGCAAGCACAAGCAATTGCTTGATGTCCGCAAGCAATTGCTTAAAGATCAAGCAATTGCTTAAAAACGTATGCATAAAACGAACCTTTTGCTTGTTCTTATAAGCAATTGCTTACGTTTTTCAAGCTCCGTCATAGCAGCTTGAGCTCTTGCTTAATCGGGACGTTCGCGGTTAAGCATCATGTTTATGCTCGTTAGAGAAAAACCAAAGTTGTACAGGAGTAGAATAAATCGAGAAGAAATTGCTCCCGAGACCTATCGGAAACTATTCCGTTTCGACAAAGAGAACGTTGAGTGGTTAGCACACAGGTTCATACCTGAACATGATGAAAAACGGGGAGGATGTCTGACAACGGTGGAGAGCATGGAGGCCACGCTCCACTACTTGGAATCCTGGAATGTTGTACTGCCATGTCAGGAAAGGCTACCCCACACGCATGACATTTGAATACACTATACTAGAATGCGAAACCCGCCTTTGTTCTCCCATGAATGATGTTCGCACCGGCGTGACGTCGCTATTGTTGAGATCGTAAGCAATTGCTTGCTGGAGGCAAGCAAAAGGTTTGAGCACAAGCAAAATGTTATGCATACGGATTTAAGCAATTGCTTGAGCTTGATCTTTTGCTTGACAAGCAATTGCTTGTGCTTGAAGCACTTGCTTGCAAGCAATTGCTACTTTTTATGCATACGGCCCAACTCCGCGACATTTGTTCCGACGTCAAATGCTCCTCCGACAGTTGCGCCGCCGACATTTGCTCCGCCGACAATTGCTCCTCCACAATTTCTACAATTTCTCCGCCGGCATTTGCTCCTCCGACAATTGCTCCGCCGAGGGGGTAAGGAGCATATAAATTTGTTTTACCCAACACTCACCCCTTCGTGAGCAAAAAAAACAGATGATGGGGGGTGGAGGGTAGTGAGCCTTTTTTTTGGTTTTTACTCGACACCCTCACCCCACCCCTCTTGAGCTTTACAGGTAAAATTAAAGTTACAATTTTTTTTGTTTTTCCTATTTTTGGGGCCAGGGAGGGCCGGACCCCGATCCGCCAGCAGTAGGAGTAGTTATAATGTGGTGCATGATAATCAGTCGCTCTTTTATAAAGGCTGGTATGACAGTGGTCTAGTATATTTAGGAGACCTTTTTACGAGAGATGGCTTTCGGTCAACAGAATACATTAAATCGCAGGTGCACTTCAAACGAAAATGCAATGCTCTGTTTGACTATGCAAGACTTAAACGAGCGATAGCACTTGTATTGGTCAATAGTTTAAAAGAAGAATTTATGCATGATTATACTAGACAAGAAAATGAAAACAAAATTCCTTATCTGCTGGTTGCAAATAGGGTAAAACATCTTACTGATATGAGTAGCAATCGTTTTTATAAACTCATTCCGTCAAGAACTGTATTAACTAACACATGTTGCCTTTATTGGGAAAAGAAAATTAATGTAGATATTGATTGGTCTACGGTATTCAAGCGTAATCTTGCACACATTAGAGAAAACAAATTGCGAGAGTTTAACTTGAAATTACCTAATCTATTGCCAGTAAAACAAGTAGTAGTACAAGTAGTATGAAGAGCTGATGTTGTAGTAGGAGTAGGCCTAGTAGTACTGGTAGGAGTAGAAGTATAATAGGTCTAGTGGTACTAGTACTAGTATGGCGAGTAGTAGTAGTAGTAGTAGTAGTAGTAGTAGTAGTGGTGGTAGTAGTAGTAGTAGTAGTGGTGGTAGTAGTAGTAGTAGTAGTGGTAGTAGTAGTAGTAGTAGTAGTAGTAGTGGTGGTAGTAGTAGTAGTAGTAGTAGTGGTGGTAGTAGTGGTAGTGGTAGTAGTGGTGGTAGTGAGTAGGTAGTAGTAGTAGTAGTAGTAGTAGTAGTGAGTACAAGTGGTATGAAGAGTTGATGTTGTAGTAGATGGGCCTAGTAGTGCTGGTGGGAGTAGAGTATAATGGGTCTAGTGGTACTAGTACTAGTATGTGCGAGTGGTACTAGTAGTGGTACAGTGTAGTAGTAGTAGTGAGTAGTAGTAGTAGTGGTGGTAGTAGTAGTAGTGGTAGTGGTAGTAGTAGTAGTGGTAGTGGTGGTAGTAGTGGTAGTAGTAGTAGTAGTAGTAGTAGTAGTAGTGGTACAAATTAGTATGAAGGTTGATGTTGTAGTAGGATAGGCCTAGTATGCTGGTGGGATTAAGAGTATAATAGGTCTAGTGGTACTATAGTACTAGTATGGCGAGTAGTAGTAGTAGTAGTAGTAGTAGTTGTATTAGTAGTAGTGGTAGTAGTAGTAGTAGTAGTAGTAGTAGTAGTGGGTGTGGTGCTAGTAGTAGTAGATTAGTAGTGGTAGTAGTAGTGGTAGTAGATATGGTATTGAGTATTTAGTAGTAGTAGTAGTGGTAGTAGTAGTAGTAGTAGTAGTAGTAGGTATAGTATTAGTAGTAGTAGTAGTAGTAGTAGTAGTAGTAGTAGTAGTAGTAGTAGTAGAACTAGTAGAGTATTTTTAGTAGTAGAGTTAGCAATAATGGTAGTTTAGTGGCATAGTTGTCGTAGTTTTAATTATAGTAGAAGTGGTAGAATAGTTTAAGTAGTAGTAGTAGTAGTAGTAGTAGTAGTAGTAGAAGCATGCAGTAGTAGAAGAAGTAAATAGTAGTATAGAATCGGAGTAGTAGTAGCAGTCAGGCGTGATAGTAATATTAAGAATGGCAGCATTTGTATATGGTCATTTAATGTATCTATAAATTAATGTTCCGGAACAATGTAGCATGTCAAAATAATAATTTTCCCGACTTATGCGGCTAGGGGCCAATAATCCATGAAGAGTTTAGGGAGTTTTCCCGCTCGACTTTTTGTTTAGGGGATGCATCTGGTTACTAGTAAACTATACGCACAGTGCCTACAGCGGTTTATAATTGAAAATCACTTAGGAAAGAAGTTCACTTTGAAAAATTGGGAGCAAGATAATAAACAGCTTGATTCAAAACATGAAACATTTTTCTCATAATAATATTGGCAGTTTTACAGGACCTATATAAACATGTGTTTCTATGAACTCGGTGTAATTCAAGCAAAATTTTACCTTTAGATAGTCTATCACCTAAATCATCAAGTAGTAATTCATGGAGTTTGCTCGCCGGTATGGATCGATTTTGGGTGGTGTCTCTTTGAATCGAATCTATAGGCGTGAAAGAAAGAAAGAGATTAATTGAGAAAGAGAGATTTCATATGTTTGTAATTTGGAAAGTTAAAAACACATTGAAAGCATGTCAATATATCTATTTCAAGTTTTTCAATGATTACAAATGTAACTTATCACAGTTTTCATTCATGTTTGAAAATAATGTTGCTATGGAAACAGTGAGAAAAATTTATATTAAGTTACAGTCAATAAGATATCTTAATATGATATCTTATTGACTGTAACTTCATATTATGATCCCCTTTATGATCCCCTTGGATACATGAATGACATCTACAACTTTCATCCAAGGCACTATCGATAATATTTTTAGAGTAGTCATTTTATTTTCTTTTTCATTAAAACCTACACTATTAAATGCATTTTTTTTGGAGTAATTATTATAGTAATAATAATATTAGTAATAGAAATTGTATCAAGAACAATACAACTACAACAAATAGCAATAATAAATATAATTGTGTTTTTTAATAGCCCATAATTATGAGATCTTCTATTTAATCTTTTGATGGGCTGGTATGCTTACTATCTGTGAATAAAAACATACTGCAATTCTTTCGACTGAAGTGTAATGCAGCAAATATTGGTTTACATGTCCAGTGGCGGATCCGGGAGGGGGCACATGGACACCCCGAAAAGGGACTTTTTTCTTTTTAGGGGGAGGTTGTTTTTATTGCTTTCTTTTTGGTTTCCTTTTTGTTTATGTCGGTACAGGGAGGGTGGGGAGGGAGTTGTCAGAGAATATGTAGCCAACTGGCACACGAAATATACATGAACGGTTTTGGTAAATTTGTTCACCTCGGCTGATTGCAAGTACTGGTAGAGGTCTCTATCTACATCACCCTGCGCTGCATCGAAGTGTAGCGATAATTATTTTAAGTTAGACACTCAACATTTTTGCTGTGAACTCGATCATCATGTCGACAGCTATGGTGTTGTCAATGTGTTTTCTTGATCATGCATACTTTTATATGATCGTGTCTATATACACTGTTGCTCATAAAGTTGGAATATTTTTTTAACCCCAATTTATGGAATGATTTGGCAATGATTTATTCCTAATAGATCTAGATATAGTTTACGATCTCAGATTTTATTGAATAATAATTTGCGAGTGTTAGTTTTGCGTCACTGTTAAAGCATCTGTATGCTACTATGCTTATAAACTAGGGGACCTACGCCCTTAAGTCATAACTGACAGTAATGATGATTAATGCCTCACAAAAGGGCAATAATAATAGCACATCGACACGGTTTTGATCCTGGGGCCTCAGTTACGAGGCCATTACTTTGTCACTGAATCACGACTGTACGCAGCGGGGGCTAGGGTAGGAGGCAGCCCCTACAAATCTAAAAAACAAAGACAATTCAATAAATTATCAATAATTCATTGCATTTTTCCCGGTCCCAAACAGGAAAAATTCCTCTGTGCGGTCATGCATTATGGTTCAAGGCATGGCCACACAGATCTTTTTTCTGTTAACACCTACAAATTATTATTCAATAAAATCTGAGAATGTAAACTATTATCTAGATCTATTAGGAATAAATCATTGTCAAAATTATTCCATAAATTGGGGAAAAAATATTCCCTCTTTATGAGCAACAGTGTACCTGTTGCTTTGAGACGTTTACCAAATGATAAATGTAAACACTTTCATACTCCTTATATCCTAACAAAACCCACCTTGTTAAGGACAAATCCATATGATTTTCGTTACTTAATAAAGCAAAATTAAAGAAATATAACATTATAATTTTTATAAAATGGGCCAGTAATTATATTAATAAAGGAAACAGAATCAAAAATCATCTTGAAATAAAACACGTAATGGCAACTTAGTGGGAGTTTTTTTTCATCAAATCACTGATGTATATATGTTTTTATTCATGAACTTAATTTAGATGTAGATATAGACTCTATATTAATAATTGATCATGTAACACTTGACTTACCTCCCCTGGACTAAATTCCTTATCATATTCAGGGAGTTATGTTATATATTTTCATGTCAAAGTATGGAAATTTGTATTCCAAGTATCTGGAGAATAGTAAGGTTACGCCTGCATGCAGTTGCCAATTAAACAATTATTTCCACCGCAATTTAATTATTCAATATCATTTGTCAAATTTCAATCAAACTTTCACCGTTTTATTATCCAACTGTTGCTTCAATAATTACAATCAATTTGAAATGAATTGGATTTGACCTTTAAGTTTCCTTATAGTGAATTGATTATGATGAAAAATAATACTATACAATAAAACATCCACGGATATAATCATTTATCAAAATTGTTGACTGATCATTCACTTTTTTGTTGTTGAATATTAACGCTATTTACAGTTTATGAATTTGAACATTGCCAAAAGTGTGACATGACAAAAATGTAACACATATTAACTCGCTACCAACAGGTGATCGAATTCCCTGAAACTTTGCAAGAAGTTAGATCAACACAGGTTGATTGTTTTAACCTTGCTGGAATGCCGAACGTTATTGGAGCAATTGATGGGAAACATGTTCAGCTCCATGGGGCTCCTCATCTAGATCTTGACGACGAGGAGTACGTGTTCGTAAATCGCAAGGGGAATCACTCCATCAACGTTCAGCTGGATTGCAATGCTAGCTACAAAATAACGAACGTGGTGGCAAGATGGCCTGGGAGCACTCACGATAGCATAATATTGAGGGTATGTGACAGCTTTATCAGCATCTCTGATCACTATTATCATCACTGCCAACATCATGATTATCATCCTACTTATCATTAGAATCATTATCATTATCACCATCATCATTATCATCATCAATCATCATTTTCAATATCGTAATACATATTTGCACTTTTTAATTGCATGCTGGTATCATTCTTTTAGCCTATAGTAATAATCATTAATATCATGTTAATATTTAAAAAATAAAATCAAATAAAGTCTTTCTCAATTTGTTTGCTGTGGACCAAGAGAGGCCAAAACTGTATATTTTTTTGTTAATCACATTTTGCAAAGACAATAATTATGATAAATTTCTTCATAATTCAATACACAGAACAGTGCCATTGGACAGCGATTTTCAGACGGAGATCTGCCTGGCCTCTTGGTTGGAGATTCCGGCTACCCCTCTCCAGCCTTGGCAAATTACACCACTACGGGACCCACAAGGCAATGCTGAAAGGAATTACAACAGGCTAGTACTCAATTCATCACATTCACTAGAATCTTAAAGTGTTACAAATAATCAGACAGCCCTTTAATAAAGTGATGGAATGTATCAGTTTAATAACATAATACCAATTATATTGGTCTGAAGTACATTTTAAAATTGCCACACAGATCATAGTACCATTGTGCTTTATATACATGTATAAATTATGTATATTTAAATATAATAATAAATAATGTATAACAAAACAAAATAAATAAATATTTAAATTATATAAATAGCAGGGCTGTCAACCCTCCCGCATTTCTCCCGCCGTCCCACCAGCTCGTAGCGGGAGACTCCCGCCACCACGCCCTTCCTCCCGCTCTCCCGCAAACCGTTGTAGAATCTCCCGGTTTATCAAAAAACCTCCCGCCAAACATGGTAACCACAATTTTACCAAAACCTTGTGGAGCGCACTACTTCAAAAGCCAAAGTACATACGTGCAGTATGTATAATAGTGCGTGACTGCGGGGGTATGAATCACCTTTAGTGATAGATTAAAAATATTTTTTAGCTCAAGGGGAGGGTTGTTGAGTAAAATAAAAAAAAAAAAAAAAAATATATATATTTTTAGTGCTCACTATCACCTTGAAGAAGAAAAAATCTCCCTCCAAGCAGTTCCCCAAAGTTGACAGCTCTGAAATAGTATATTACTATATTTGTACAAAATGAATACAATTATAGTTCAAGTCTTTGTAATGAAAATCACATAATATTGCTGTTTACAAACATCATTTTATTAATGTAATAAAGGAAGAATAAGTCTTGGCAAGATAATATCTGTATAATATATTATATTGATATTTACAAATACATTTTCCTAAAGGTTAAGTGTGATTGTAATAAAGTTCCTGAGAGCTGTAGCATGTAGGATGGCTTGCAAGAAATGATTACTACAGTGTTTGATTTTGTATTTATTATATTTATGATTATTATGTATACAGGGCACACTGCAGGACACGCGTAACGATCGAGCAACTAAATGGACAACTGAAGAATAAATTCAGGTGTTTGATGAGACAAGGGATCCAGATGTCTCCAGCAAGAGCATGCGACATCATCACTGCCTGTGCCGTGCTCTTCAATATCGCAACAGACTTAAAAGAATCCGAACAAGCAATCAAAGTGGAACCTGATGAAGTGTCACAACAACCCGCAGACCAGAACCAGCTGACCTGCATCGCTCTTCGAGCAGAACTGATAAATAACTATATTTCATTAATTTTAAAACTTTTCTGCAAGCACTATATAGTTAATTAACATTTTTCTCCTTGGAACCCTTCCAAACACATTATAGTTAAAGAGGATATAGTGCTTATATTTAGGGTATATTTTAATAATTTAAATGACACAAAAAGAATGGTATTAAATTTTAAATAGTTCATTCTACTTTGAGCATAACATTCAAATCTGTTGCGATGTTTAGAAGAGGAAAATGGTTATATTCTTTCTTTTTTTTTAAAACGGGTCCAAATATTCCCATATTTACCTTCCATTCTATCTGTGTGAATACACAGAAAAGTAGGGATGAACAAATGTAAATGTATAGATATAATGCTGTATTTTATAACAACAAAATACAGTGATCATAGAAAAGTGTTTCTGATCTCCTAACTTTAATTAATTTTAGAAACAAGGTTCTGTCAGGTTAAAGGTTGACTTGTATCTAATTGGTCTATGGAACTTGCAAAAAAGTGCAATTTACCATCTTCCCTTAAAGGTAGAGTATACATTTAACCCTAATAAGGCCGGGGTATTTGAGGTCTTTCTACGACCGGGGGAACCATTATGCCCCCTAAGATCTCGGCCGTGAAACTGCCGATTGCCGGGAAAATGTGCATGCATGTCAAGTGAAGTGAATAGAATACTATGGTAATTTCAATTTCTTGAAAAATACACTTATTTGCATATTTATGGTAATTTATGCATATAAGGTAATAAAATTCACATTTTTACCCATAAATCCTATATTCTTCATATTTAAACATTCATTTTCACTACATATACTCTTTAGACCATTTGGAATAATATTACAACAAACAAATTTGGAAGAGCCAGGTTATTCCTTATGTTATCTATTGTTTTTGATAATTTCTTATGTATTTTATTGTTTTTGTTGTTTTATTTCATTTCTCACTATAATTTAACTAGTTTGACCCCCAAAACAAATACCTTAAACTATAAACAAGACCAAATAACCAATGTTTTATCTCTTTTTTGAAAAAATGATATTTCCATATGTTATCTACACAAATCACGAAAATGAGCGATTTTCGGGCTGACATGCAAAGACAACAGGTCACGTGACTTTGTAACGGTAGGTCCGATTTTCGAAAAATTTGTTTCAAAAGATGCTCAAGACTCAAGACTCAAGAAAATAGTCATCAAGCGGCGGGGCGTCATCCTTACGCGGAGGAGCCCCCAGGCCTGATTAGGGTTAAAGGTTGAAAATATAAACATTTGTAAATCTGATAGTAAACGAAAGATGAAACCATCTAAAAACTCCTCTTAAAATATCAGAACTTGAAATTGACTTTGTGGAAGTGTATTTACTTAGGGTTAATATTTCAAATACTTGTACTGCACAGTTGTATGTTTTGTGCCAAGTAAAGACTGATCCAATTTCATTTTGGTCATTGCAAGAAGTGGAATTATGATGTGTACATATTGATATTTACTCTTCACATACACTGTTAAGTTTGACAAATAATTGAGTCATGCACTCAACAGAATCTGACAATAAAGTCTAGAAAATAAACAATTTTCTTTGTTTCATTTGAATTCTAGGTCACTATTAACTTTAAACAGACAAGATATATCTGACATAATTGTGATTCATGCCGAGCTTGACAGAATTTGATGTTGTCTGCAAAATGTAAACACTACCTTCAGGGCAAAATATAAAACAAGTCAACGCAAAGCGTAGCATCCCCTTGCCGGGTACAAATGGCCTATATTTAGCAATTTGTGCATATTTAATGGGCTGTGACCTTTGACCTATGACGTACACACTCAACAACATTACTTACGTTTTTGAATGAAAACCACATTTTCGCATATATAATTAGGTATTTTTTGTATATTTAATGAGCTATGACCTTTGACCTTTGGCCTACATACTCAGAAATCGAAATTAGGCTGTATTTTAATACCATGTACCTTCATATCAAATTTTATTAAAATCCGTCAAACATTACTAAAGTTATCGAACTGATAACCACATTTTCAGATACATAATTAGCTATTTTCGCATATTGAATGAGCTATGACCTTTGACCTTTGACCTACATACTCCGAAATCGAACTTAGGCTGTATTTTGATACCATGTACCTCCATATCAAATTTCATTAAAATCCGTCAAACATTACTAAAGTTAGATGCTGCTTTAATATAAGTATCGGCTTGCATGGTGATGTAGATATACAGTACGCTTACGGTTGCACCATGTGAGAGAGGGGGAGGATTGGGGAGTCCTGAAAAGGACTGTCGGTATCACTCCACTCCTGACGACGGATAGTCAACCTGTTCGAAACGTCGAGCCTCCTACTACCCATCTTCTCCAACCGGCGCTATAGTTCTCTTTAGAACTATAAGCTCAAGAAAGATTACCAACAGTCCTTTTAAGGACTACACACACACTCAAGAAAGGAAGATTACCGACAGTCCTTTTCAGGACTCCCCAATCCCCCTCTCTCACATTGTGCAACCGTAAGCCTACTGTATAATACTAAAGTTATCGAACGAAAACCAGATTTTGGTATTTTTGCGTATTTAATGAGCTATGACCTTTGACCTTTGACGTACATACTCTAAAATCAAACTTGGGCTGTATTTTGATACCATGTCGTCTTTCTTTTAGTTCACCTTGTTTTTATCATTGTAAATGTGTAATGACCTAATCTAATCCTGTATGTGACATTTGAAAGACGAATAAATATCTTATTTTATCTTATATCAAATTTCATCAAAATCCTTCAAACATTACTGAAGTTATCAAACGGAAACCAAATTTTCGAATAATTTAGCTTTTTTCGCATATTCAATGAGCTATGACCTTTAACCTTCGACCTACATACTTGAACTTGGGCTGTGTTTTGATACCATGTACCTTTATATCAGATTTCATTAAAATCCGTCAAACATTACTTTAGTTATTGAACGGAAACCAGATTTGTTACGGACGGAAGGACGGACGGTCGGACGGAAGTACGGACGGAAGGACGGCAGCGTTCCTATATCCCCTCCGACTTCGTCCGCGAGGGGATAATAAACTGTTTGCTGAGTGGTCCTATGTTACATCAGCTTTTCTGCTACGATACAAGAAGAAATTCCTGAAAACATCCTCCCCCTTTCCATTCTCTCTCTCCTAAACCATCTCCATCTCCCTCTTTTCTTCCATGCAAGCATTAATTATTGATGGATGAAAACGCCATGAAAGTTAGGGCTATTCAATCCCCTCTAAAGTGTATTATGATAATGAAGGAACGTTTCGAAATCAAAATGTTCAAAAAATGTCCCTGTTCTATAAAGATATATGTGGACAATTATACCCATTACTTGATATTATGGAGCCGGGAATGTTTAATTGGTGAATTGTCAGGGATTTGTACGTAGTTTGTAGAATACCAAAAGCGTCTTACCAAATATTGAGCAGGAGAAGCTTGAATTCAATCAAATCAAATCAAATTAAATTTTGTCAAATGAAAAAAATTAATTAAAAATCTCATTTCTTTCCATGAACATAGACCCCATTTACAGTGAGAAAAGGGCCAGGGCCGGGCCGGGCCAGGCCTACTCGGCCCCGCAATTTTGTGCGTTTACAGTGGCAGGCTCGGCCGCGGCCTAAATTGTAACCTTTCAATATTTTGTCGTAGTGGCACTCTGTATGTAAACAAACGATTATTTGGGGGCGCGCCGATCCGGTCGCGCGTGCGCGGGATATTTGTTACATGCATGCATGCAGCGCAGTACGGCGTGATTATCCTATGACGTAATGATCCTTTCACTTCCGGGGTAACGGTTGGCCCCGCAATTGGCCGCGCATTTGGCCCTGCGTGCGTTAACAGTGAGAAAAGCCCAGGCCTGGCCGCGGCCGAGACTACCTCCAGAGCAGAGCCAAATGCGCGGCCACTTTTGGCCTCCCATTTGGCCTTTTGCGCGTTTACAGTGCTAGGCCGGCCGCGGCTCGGCCCGGCTCGGCCCGGCCTTTTTGCTCACTGTAAATGGGGTCATAGTCTGACATCACTGTCAGCATACTTTTCATTACCGTGACTTCAAGCTGCTCCTGCTCAATTTGCAGGAGACACTCTTGGTACTCTTCAAAAGATACCCCCTTTGACGTCTTCACCTTCCCCTTTCTGTGCTCCCTCTCCACAACCATCTCTATCTCCTCCTCCTCCTCCTCTGCTCCTGCTTCCCCCATTCCCTGCAGCAGCTGCACTGCCCCAGCGATTTGAGACAACTGTGAAGTAGAGATGAAAACAAAGCCAAAAACTACATTGTAAATACTATTCTATTTTTTGGTCAAAAATCTGAAATGGAAATTGCATGGTTCAGTATTTTGCTTATTCTCACGGAATATTGAACAGTTGCTCTTTTCTGTTCGAGCTGTGTGCAAAACTTCTATGTACAAATCAAAGACAGACAACAACATGAATTGTCAAGTGGCACAGGTTTTTGTGTACATCATAATTTCTTTTTTTACACTTGCATTAACTATAAACGGAGAAAAATGGCTTACCCGTCTTGTTTCTGTTATCTCTATATTTTTTGGCCTTGGACCTGCGGACTGAGGTCATTCCACAGCAACCTCAGGTCCTTGCCATTTCGATTGGGGCATCCTATAGCCGCCACGTTGATGGCTGCCTCCTCCCACTCCCTTTTGTTCCTCTCCTGCACCTTCGTACAAATAAAGATGGGAGGTTATATTATAGTTTTGGGTACAAGAATGGAAGAGCACTCATGCATATGCACATTTTCAATCATGAAAGGTAATACAAAGTTTTGGTATGGGGTCAAGAATTTGGTTCAAATGAAGTTAATGAACATATTGGAAGCATATTCGATCCAACAATATTCAATGATCAATGTCGCAGTTGAAATCGAGTCTAAGGTGAAGAAATTGTAAATAATAAACTTTTTATGTTGTATAGTTCCCTCTCAAGGTCAAGATATTAATTTAGCTTTAAAGCAATGTTTCTTGACTAAAATCGACCGATTGGCTATTCCCGTTTGGAAATTATATATCACAACTGCATATTCTGAGATTTTCATGGTCGCAGCTACCATTGGATGGCCGTATAAGCGCTATTTGAAATTTAAAAAAAATTACCGCGAGCACCAGTAAATTTTGATATTCAATTTTTCTCGAAAGCAGAAGTGTTTTAGGGGCTAAATTTTCTAGTGCTTATAATACATCCGGGCTAACTCGGACCAAAGACAGTTTGGCCCAGTTGCAAAAACGGTCAGTTTTTGTCATTTTACCCAAACCTTACCCTAACTCTAAACCCTAACCCTAAATCTGACCGTTTTTGCAGCTGGGCCGAGTTGTCTTTGGTCCGAGTTAGCCCGACTCCATCCAAATATATCAAAATTGTAAAGAATCGCTATTCGGCGCCATTCTCAAAATTTCCTAAAACTTTGTATTACCTTTAAAGTTCTATTCCTTGAACAAATTCATTTACTGAATGTGAAAAAGAATCATCCAGGAATACTACAAACATTAGAAATATTAAATACAATTCAAAATATCAGTTATATTTGTTTCAGTTTCAAAATGCCCCTTCTATATTTTGGAGTGATTAGTCTCTTCACGGCCTAGATCTGAAGGGGGAGGGGTCGAACCTCAAAATAAAGTAATTTAGGAGGGAATGTACATGTAAGTGCCATTAAGCACGTACATTTTATCATATAAATTTCAAGAGAAGTCTTACCCGGTCGCTGCAGTTTCCTGCCTCGCCAAAGAGAACAGCACTGTGTTGTTGAACAAACTGGCACCAATGCTCAATCTCAGGCTCTGAGCATCTGTGTAGTTTGTCTTACGGCTTTTGTTTTGTTTCTGCATAAGAAAAAAAATATGATTAAGACTAGAGTTATATTTACATTCACATTGTTATTCATTCCTCCTGGTAAATGTAACCATTATTACAAATCATCAGCCCAACTGGCCTAGCTGTAGGCTAATGGTGCCGCCCTGTAGAGTGTAGTCTCATTCAAGGCCCAACGACCCAGCTCAATTGCAGTCCTAACAAGCTTTCTGTACGAACATGACCAACATGACCAATTATCGAAAATAATATCGCTAGTGATATTCGTTTGTCTCGCAATGTGGTCAATAAGGAATCTAAAAGATCTTGACGTTTCGTGCGCCGCGGCAACACTTCGTCAGGTGATAAAAATTAATGTTTCAAAGCATGTTTTATACTCTACGGGAGGACTAGCCTTTAGTCAAGGCACTCATGCTGTTATTTCCTAAACGCGCCTGAATACATAGACTAACTGTGATTTGTGGGACGAGGTGCGTCAGCATCTCGGCCTTTACTAAGCTGAGTGGTTGTTGTAGTTTATTTATTTTCTTTTGTATTATATTTCCTCTTTCAAATCGGTAGATAATTAGATGCAAAGAAGCTTACCCAGAAAGCCGGCCAAACCGCCCCTTCCAATCCGACGCACCAATCAGAGTAGACGATTCACGTGTACCGAAAGTTCACGTGTTGTACAATAACAATTCCGACCAGCTGATCGCGCGAACCACTATGCGTAGGTTAAAATGAAAAACAAGGGAGCAAAATTTTACTATAAATCTACTAAAGTAGCAAAATAATGAATACCCTAGTCAATAAATAGTATATTATTTTTGATAAATTCATATTTTATTCAAAATTGAACTAGATATTATTTATTTTTTAGTACATTTGAATACCGATTCCCCCACAATTTCATGAACGAAGCCATGTAAAACACCGCGGTTAAAACAATTACGATTGGCCACGATCATCACTAGCTGCTGTATATGTAAGAGCCTCATGCATATGCACATATATGATGAGCTCCGCAATTTAGCCAAGGCCAAGCCGCTGAAGCGGCTCGGTCCAGCGATCACTGCTGTAAAGCCACACTGCGTTAGTCTATTTTCAGACCCTGCTCGGCAGACAAGCAGCGCGCGAGGCCTTGTCCAAAGGCTACGGGAGGACCGGCGCGGCGGTCAAAAATTCGCCCAGCAGGCGAGCCGAATCAGCGGCCTGCTGATTGGTCGAGCACCGTGTGCGTCGCCCGTTAGGCCTCGTGCATAATTAGCCGAACCAGCGGCCTGCTGATTGGTCGAGCACCTTGTGCGTCGGCCAATAAGCCTTGTGCGTTATTGTTCCAATTATCGATCGAATTTTTGACCGCCGCGCCGGTCCTCCCGTAGAGTATAAAACACGCTTGCTTACATTAATTTTTATCACTTGACGAAGTGTTGCAGCGGCGCACGAAATAGTAGGAGACCAGCCTGTAGGTCCCGTGACCAATCTCTGGGAACAAAGGTTTGAAAGTGTTTTTGTGTTCCCTGATGAATACCGAACAATTTTGACTTGGGCTGCCCCCTTGAAAATCCCGGGCATTTTCGTGAGGGGTCAACAAAGGTCATACAGGGGTAGAAATTCAAATATATTCCAATCGTGTCGATATGCATATCAAATTACTCGTCTGGTCATGGGGATTCCAAAATGTATAGTTTGCTATACCTCCGACCTTAAAGGAGGGCGCTAGGGTAAAAAATGTTGAAAGGTCAACACACTTTTGACTGGTGGTCAAATTTACCAACACAGTTAACCTTATCAAATTTCATATCAAATTACTCGTCTGGTCATAAGGATTACAAAAAAATGTATAGTTTGTTATACCTCCGACCTTAAATGAGGGCGCTATGGTCAAAAAGGTCAATGCACTTTAAACTGGTGGTCAAATTCATCAACAGTTAACATTGTCCGATTTTAATGATTTTAGGGTCTAATAATATGTTTTCTGACATAACAAACTCAACTAAGCAACTTTTAAAATCAAAAGTGGTTGCCATAACCTTGAAATTTCCCCCAAACCCATGGATAAGAAGTTATTAAATGTTTATCACCGAAACGGCAGCCATTTTTAATGTACATGGTCAAGGTAAGCACTTTTACATTTGAAAGTTGTATATTTGAATTTTGCCATGTCAGAAAACATATTATTAGACCCTAAAATCATTAGAATTGGACAATGTTAACTGTGTTAGTGAATTTGACCACCAGTCTAAAGTGCATTGACCTTTTTGACCATAGCGCCCTCATTTAAGGTCGGAGGTATAACAAACTATACATTTTTGGAATCCTCATGACCAGACGAGTAATTTGATATGCAATTTGATAAGGTTAACTGTGTTGGTGAATTTGACTACCAGTCAAAAGTGTGTTGACCTTTCAACGTTTTTGACCATAGCGCCCTCATTTAAGGTCGGAGGTATAGCAAACTATACATTTTTGGAATCCTCATTACCAGACGAGTAATTTGATATGCATATCGGCACGATTGGAATATATTTGAATTTCTACCCCTGTATGACCTTTGTTGACCCCTCACGAAAATGCCCGGGATTTTCAAGGGGGCAGCCCAAGTCAAAATTGTTCGGTATTCATCAGGGAACACAAAAACACTTTCAAACCTTTGTTCCCAGAGATTGGTCACGGGACCTACAGCCTGGTCTCCTACTAAAACGTCGAGATTTTAGATTCCTTATTGACCACATTGCGAGACAAACGAATATCACTAGCGATATTATTTTCGATACCACATCCGCAATGAGTAATATAATTAGCATGATGACCAATTATGTTCAGATTAAAGGAAGCTAAGCATATATTTTTAGAAAAGGTTATAATAAAAATACAGAATGTGTAATTTTTGAGAGCCATTATAGATTTCTACAAATGGTTAGACCTACGAGTATGAGAGAAATTGAGAGTTATTGTTGAAAAATTACGCTGTAGTATACATTAAACTCTACGTAAACTAATGGCCTTGACTCCATAATTAATTGCGTAACGGCCAAATTAATTAGGTCTGGGTTCTCATATTTTGGTGGGCAATATATCACATACATGTAGGTCTACACCCCAATCTAGATACTAGATACGGCCTAATTCCAGGGAGCTCCGCCTAGAGTCTACATAGACTAGTAGGACTTTGCTTATCACAATCACACGACACACACCCTGCGGAGAGCACTTGATCTAAACTTAAGTTAATTAAGCAGCATATTATTCAGCATTTGGGTCTAACGCAACAGGCCTTTGTAGAGATCTTGCCCACGTCACTAGATCTAGACCTACTTCAATTCAACAACACACACAGAGTCAGCTCGAACTTTGTAAATCATCTCTGCTCAGCTATAGATCTACTAGTACTAGCTCAGTCAGTGTCATTTGACTCATTCATTGACTTACATCGATAGGACAGAGTAGTTCATTAAAAACCTAGTAGTACAAGTAGGGCCTAGATCTAGATCTACTTTGAATTTGAGTTTGAGTTTGAATAAACTAAACTTAGAGTAGGCCTAGACCTAAAGACAAGTCTAGTCTAACTTAGAAGATTTCTAGATCTAGATCTAGACCCTATCTAGATCTAGTAGACATAGTCATAGACTCTAGACTAGATTCTAGACTAGTACTAGAAAGCATACAAATAATCAAGTAAATGTGATCGAACTGTGACTCTGCATCGTAAGAATCATATATTAGTCGTGTGTAATACCATGGATCATGTATTTCGATGTTTAAATAAACTTAGAGCACGTAACAACAAACAATCACAGACAATGTACGATACGCACACACACGGAGGTGCGCGAAATCGCCCCCAGAGCTCCAGGGGAGATTCGCGGGGCCATCCTGTAAGGCACCGCTGCAGCAACAAACCACACAGTTCATCACCGACACCTTATAAAACCGCCATTATATTATAAATTATATGCAATGAAATTTGATAAGATTCGCACTATTAACATAGTCAACATGACTAAGAACAATTCATTTTTATTTCTCATGAACTGCAGTTTAGGAAAGTGGATCTAGAGATTATAAAAGCGTAAACTTACGTTGCTTGGGGACGCCATTTCTCGACACTGAATTGAACCGAAGCAGACGATCGACAGCAAAATAAACATCCCGCTCGCCGATCTGCGCATGCGCATGCTTGTTTCAATCGATCGGATGACGTTTATATGCATAGTAGCTTAAGCCCCAGTCCCATATAAAGCCGGACCAGCACGGACGAGCACGGACCACTCCGGACCATCCCGGACCATGGTCTGGGGTGATCCGGGATGGTCCGGGATGTTTTGTTCAAAAAATCGCAACCGCCGACCGTCTCCCCGGACCCAACACGGTACCACTACGGACCGCCCCGGACCGTCCGGGCATAGCCCCGGCAGCAGTACAGATCATTCCAGACCCAGCACGGAGCCGCCACGGACCGTCCCGGACCACCCCGGTGCCAACACGGTGCCAACACGGATGACACCGGACCATCCCGGTGCCAACACGGATCGCCCCGGCAGAGCCCCGGATCATCACGGACTGGTCCAGGGTGATCCGTGTCGCCACCGTGCTGGGTCCGGGATCATCCGTATGGGCGCCGGGGTGATCCGGGGTCAATAACTCACTCCCGGACTGCCACGGATCAACACGGACCGCCCCGGCGCCACTACGGATGACCCCGGACCCAGCACGGTGGCTACACGGATCACCCCGGATCAAACTATTGTCCCGGACCGTCCCGGACCACCCCGGCAGTTTTTGACCGTCAAAAACATCCGGGGTCGACTCCCGGACCGCCCAGGACCATCCAGGACCATCCAGGACCACCCCGGTGCCAACACGTAATTTTAATAAGATGGCGCCAATGTCTGGGCATGCGCATTCTTGTAACCGTGAAAGGTTAAGGGTGCATATGGAAAAGTGGTGTCTTTTGGCCAGTCTCGACGAACGCATGCTCGCGCGCATGTACTATAACCAATGGGCACAGGCTTTAAAAACCGTTCTTTTGTCAAAGATATTGGTGTAACTTTGCAATGCTGCAAAATACAAGGCTGGCGCGAGCGGTTTTCTATTGTGTATATTTTTTTCTTGTATTTTCCAGAATATGAGAAAATAATTTTAAGTATTTGCGTCGGACTAGGCCTCGAAAGAAAGATTTTCAAGTGAATTTTGACACCAACCCTTCCATAGCAATGCACGTACTTGCACAATTCGAAGCAGGAAACTAATCGATAACCCCGTGTTTGAGACTCTGTATCCCAGCAACGGATTACCCTACGCATACAGCGTTTTCACTTTCCAGTCCGGAATTTTCCCCTCTCTGTCATATATCAAAATCAAGCTGATTGGTCTAGAAAATTCGTCGGAATCCTTGAAAAAGTAAGAAGATTAATCTATTCCATCCAATCACATTTGGTGACACTCCGAGCTCATTAGCATAGAGAGTCATATCACGCCATGACTAGGACTGAGCCTGCACCATTGTCTGACAGGGGGTTTCATTGCCATTGCTTCATTTGTTTATGTCAGCGATGATTAATTACATTGGCTGTATTGTTGAACAATGATGTTCACATTTAAATAAAAAAGAAGAGATGAGATTATTGAACGCTGTTTTATGGAGAAAATTCCCAACTCTACCCAATGCATCTTCAGTCCTCACATTACAACTATGTGTTATCCCTCTGTACATTGAGCTTAATCTACCTATATTCGCTAATGGACTGGTCCGCAAACTCGCCTTTGCGTGGCTGTGTGTGCAGTTGGCGCGTAGGGTCGTGAATTATTCATGAGACGTACCTGTGCGCGCTGAGCAAAGAAAGACACGCACAGATCCACTTTAGTGGAATTTCGGCCTGAAACTTTTCCATATGATTGTGAAATGACCTTTGAATTCTATGACCATCAGCCCAGGGGCGGTATTCTGAACATTGTTGTATACAAATGATGCACAGGTTTGAGTGCGTCGGTAGGAATTGTGTGCACAAGGTACCTTTGAATGGTTTGAACCCACGAGGCGCAGCCGAGTGGGTTTTAGACCAAATTCAAAGCTACCGCGTTCACACAATTCCACCGACCCACGAATTAAACCTGTGCATCATCTGTTTTATAAAATGGGGCCCCAAAAATCGTCAAAAATACACAAATCTGTTATTTTACAGATTTACCGGGTGCATGGCAAAATCATGCGTCCGGTAATTACCGGACGCATGATTTTGCCATAGCCATGCATCCGGTAATTACCGGAAAGCATGATTTCATGAAACTTATCATGAAATTAAAAAAAAAAAAAAATCTTGTCAGTGCACATTAAACTGTAAACTCTTTAAAAAAATTAAAAAAAAAAAAAAAAATTATTGAAAAAAAAAGAATGAAAAAATAAGAATTATCAAAAAACAAGAAAATCAAAAAAATCAAAAAAAAAGTCAAATATACTGTGCGAACGACTTGAGACAGAGTCTAACATTGGAGCTGTACGTACATACTCTCGCGTTTCCCCTTCGTTTCTCTAGCTTTCAATCTATCCTCTTCTCTTTCGTTGTGAATTTGTTTTTTTTTTCCTTGAATCTGTCCTTTTATCCTTCGTTATGTATTTCTTTGTCTTTCCTTTGATCTATCTAGCTCTTCTCTTTCCTTAATATGTCTTTGTTACTCCTTCAATCTATCCTCTTCTCTTTCTTTGTTTTTCCCTTAATTGTTTCTTCTTCAATTTATCCTCTTCTATTTTGTTATGTATTTCTTTGTTTTAATTTCTTTGAATCTATCCTTTTCGATCCTTTAATTGTTATGTATTCCCGACTGTTGTTTTTTCTTTAATCTCTGCTCTTTATCTTCCGTTATGTATTTCTTTGTTTTTCTTTTAATCTAAGATCATCTTCTCTTTCTTTATGTTTATCCTCGTTTTTCCTTCTCCATATCCTCTCCACTATCCTTATGTATTTCGTTGTTTTCCCTTCTATCCTCTAATTCCCTTCCCTGGGTGTACATGCACATGTACTATGGCTGCTGGTGATACCTACCGTGATGGTAAGTGTGCGCTGACGACTCAGACTCTTTCACCAGAGCACTTCTATGAATTTTTTCGCGAAAATGGCTAAACAGTTGTGTAAAAAAAATATGCGCGCGCCGACCTGGAGGCTTGGCCGCGCGCGCCTAAGGAGGGCAGAAGACGAACCAACAAAATATTATTGTGCAAAACATATACACAAATTTGGAAAATGCCAGGTTCATGTGCTGCATTTGGTTGTTCTAACCGGAGAAAGAAAGGGAACTCTATAATCTTTCACAAGTAAGTTCTTTTTAATGTTATGTTGATCATTAAGGGGATTTTTAGAGAAAAAAAATGTGGTTTATCAGTAATATGACTGTAGATCTAGGCCTACAGGCTCTGTAATTTTAGACACCGCAGCTACAGCAGCAGCGGAGCGTGCCAGTCAACCCGGGCGGCCAGGCGCTGGCGCAGGCATGGATATGGGTTAAGGTAATATGAGCGCGAGCTGGGGATGGTGAAAATAAGTTAGGTTGCCAAATGACATACATAGCAGGTGTTCTTGTATTTTCAAAATGCAGTTAGTCTAAGAAGTATCATACTAAACTGTTTCACGAAGAGCTTACTAACTAGACATCTCGTGAAATCGATACTATCGGCGAGAAGAGGAGCCAAGAGTCAAGCTTAGACTAAGTAAAAAGAGCAAGACCTAGCCAGTAGTACAAATACTACTGCAGTTACCATTAGTATACTAGTACTAGTAGTAGACCTTCTAGTTCTGGCCTTTACTAGTCGCAATCCCACCACTCACCAGATTAAACAAAAAGTAATTTTAGGAAAAGTGCAATTATTTTAATGAATACGGAATAAACAAGATTGGAAACAGTACCAGGGCCAGGGAATTAGAGATGTGGTTTGGATATAACGAGAAGGTACATTTTGGGTCACAATTTTCCTTTACATGTTCTTTTTATGTTAGCTGATAATACAGATACAATGAGGCTTCGCTTATAATGAGGAAAATATGACGGCCCCCACGAACGGGATATACATACATCAAACCTTTCCAAGAAAGGGGATAGGCATTGGTCATGACTGTTTGAGCTTAACTATTTTACAAAAATATTTTCGATGTTAATATCAAAGGGAAGGCCGCAGCTGATTGGATTAGGCCCTTGTCTGGATCTGCCGAATGATACTAGACTTTCAATAATAGAGAGGGAAATTATATATTGGATTAAAGAAAGAAAAAGTAAATAAATAGAATAAATAAAACACAAAATATATGAAATGATTTACGTATATTAATATCATTAAATAATTTTGTAATTCCCTGCTCCATTGGTTTAGTCATTACACCCCCGCCATACAAAGTACGAAGGGGGTATATAGGATTCGGCCTATATAAGACTCCTATTTACTTTTTTGTTAAATTAAGACTAATGGAATTCTGATTTTTCTTCCATACAGGAGGGCTTTGGTGAACAATGGACCTATGAGGACATCAAATGAGTTCATAAAGGAGGTCCAGGTAGATGCAGTCAGTCAGAGGTAGTGTGTTTGAAGATTTGATTGAACATTACAGTGGGCTCTTCACAGAGAGATATGTCAAGGAAAACAAGTCCTCTAAGCGACATCTGTTAACAAAACAAATCCTGTTTCTTGGGCAGTAACAACTTAAACCTAGGATTTGGATGAGAACTTTGGTGTCAATTTCTTTGGAAAACTAGTAAATGTATAAACTTGGATTGGCTTTCGTGTTTTGAGAAATGGTTTTAGGGGATTGGGTATCTTTGTCTCAGATTGTAAACAAAATCCTGGATTTAGCTCATGCTGCAATCATAATTATAAACATTTAGGTCAGTCAGAAATCCCATGACATTTACAAGCTGATCGCTCATCTGATTATCAAGATATTTATGATTGGAATTTGAAATTTCAAAAACTGTTTTCCCAACAGTTTTTATAACACTACAGTCTATTGGGGATGAGTATGGTAAAACCTGTCACCCAAAGGTTTTTACTTTTCTTGAGGCACTTCATGATCATTTTGAAGCGCAATTTTTTTAGGGCTTCAATATTACACCATATCACAGACGTTGATAACATGTAGGGCCATGCATCTCAGATTTGGCATTGTTAAACGATGCTTTTAATTTTTGTTTTTGTATGCCTCTGTGCGTCTGTAATTATTCTTTTGAATGCGATTACGTATGAACGGATTGAGGTATTGAAATAAACTTGGAATGTATATGTATGGCCAAGTAAAGGTTACCTGATCAAATTTTGGATCAAAAGGTCACGGGTCAATTTAAATGTGCTAAAATATTCTGTATCTGATTCAGTTGCTCTAATTTTTGCAACTTATTTGCACTCTACATGTGCTTTGATTCTGCAGGTATGGAAAACCTGTGATAAACATATAGACCTTTTTTATTACATTGTCTGGATTGCTCTCAACCAAGTGATTTGCATCATTAATGAGGAAAGGCAAGAAATTCACATCCAGTGAGCAACGTTTTCAATAAACGTGAAGAATTCACAGATGTGTGGCAATTGATAAGCTTTGTGTAATGCACAGTTGCACACATTATACACACTCATAGATCTTTTTTGTATACATATATAGGTTTGAATTTTGGCCCAAAATGGAAAACTTCTTTTGAAGAGATTTGATAATAGAACAATTATATGGAATAATGTCACCAGATGTAAACCCATAAGATTGTGCACTCTTTGGCAATCTAGTATCTACTGTGTAAATTTGAGGGTAATCGGTTTCAAAACTATATGATACCTGATGAATAATGATGTTAAAAGACCTTGTTATTATGAGGTTTCACTGAATAGTGTATTGCAGTATCCTGAGATGTAAGTCTCTTCAATTATAGTTCTTAAAAGCAATACAGGTGACTTGGAATATATATGCTCACTTACTATTTCTGGTTTGCATTTATTACTCGATGAGTGTCTTTGTACTTAGTAAATTGGGCGCTAAGATTTGAGATGTTGATTTTGCAATGTCTGTCCTTTCAATTGTGATGTATTATAGCAGTATATATGTCCGATAAAATGTCAACATTTGAATGCCTATCCTGTAGAATATTTAACACACTATGGTGGCAATAAAGGTTCATTTTTTTTTCTTCAAATCAAATTATCAAGTTAATTCTCTAAAAAATGGTTGATGAAGAAAATAAGAAGTACACTGTATCAAGGAGAATATTATTTATGGAGAAAAAAAAAGAGGTGTGAATAAATAATTAAAATTAATTATTACATCAATGATCAGCTGTTTTTAAAGAATATTTATATATATTTCTGTGAACTTTAAAGAATTGAATTATTCTTTCAGACATTAATAAAGATTTAATAGAGATTTTCTAGAGAATAGGTGAAAGACATAAGGTGTGAATTTGATATACTGTATAATGAGTGATAGAAGAAAAAGAATGTTTGGATGGATAGATGAAAGAATGATTGAATGAATGATTGGATGAGTAAATAACATAATTAACACAATTTTCTTAAATAAATGTGTATAATTCTTTCTTTCCCCCTCTTCCTATCTTCAGTATCGTCCTATATCTGCATTTCCTTTATCTACCTATCCTTCTATATTCTATCTATCTATCCATCTATTTATGAGTCTAGTTATCTACGTATCTATCCCTATCCTAAATCTGTAAGTATCAATCTGTTATAAATGCCATAAACATAAAATGAAATATATTACCTTTAAAGCGTTTTAAATCAATAAACCCTTGCTCTTATGTTCCTGTCAGTCCCAATAACTGAATTAGAAAGACATTGGCCCTTATGCATAAAACTTTGTTTAATTCTGAGTCTAAATTATTAATTTATTCAAAAATATTTCTTGATTCGTATAAAATAAAACACCATTTTCTTTGGATGAAATTGCGAACTGATGTAGATTGACAATTAAGGAGAAAGACAAATTGAAGATATACTGCAATATAAACAGCATTTTGTATATCCCTTTTACCTCACCATAACACCCGTAATTAATCTTGATCTACACCAGTCACCATAACTGAGGCATAAGTAGGGTTCATACATTATGCAAAATACACAATTATAACGTTTCATACTCGAAAACCAATAAATCAACCCCCAAAATGAAGCTTCACATTGCATATCTGTAGCACAGTTTCGAATGGGACATCCGGGTATTTCTCGATGTTCTGCCCTTCTCAGTAATGGCGGACCGCCCTCCATGCGCGCGCAGAGCTCAGTTGCACGGTCGCGTATGACGAGTCCACACTCTAGCCTTATTAAGTATATATCTCTATGATTTTATATAAGCATGATAAGTAGGTTAACCAATAGGAATACTTTATGCCATATCTGAAGATGCGCCCAACACACACTAATCTTGGGCGTAATTAGTTAATTGAGCGCTTATTACGCGCGTCATCATATGCGCTGTGGCACAGTGGATCATGAAGACAAGTCACGTTTTAAGAAACATCACAGAGATGAGAGCATTACAATCGTCATATCCTAGCATGTAATTTATTTAAAAGTCATCATCTGTGATGTCTCCGGTCAACACACAGTCTTCTTCTTACTCGTCTATTGGCACGAAGTTGGTTCTGGGCAAGGAAGATTGCCGCCATTTTATCACCACGAAAGATACAACAACCCCCTACCTGTTCTAGATATTGTTGTAAATACCATGCAAGATAAGATAAGATAAAAGATACAACAATTTTCAGAATACCAATTATCTTGTCATATTATCTCTCGTGCGCATATACAAATGAGCATTAAGCACCATGTTATTAATAATATGCGCACAAAAGTTTCGGCGCAGGCGCGGCCAAAGAGATGACAGAAAAGATACAACAAAAGATACAAAAAAAGTTACAACAATGTTCAGAATACCAACTTTATCTTTATATCTTCAAAGATACAACAATATTAGAGATAACACAGGGTTCAGAATACGGCCCCAGGCCAGCCAAGCACAGTTCGCCTTTCGTCCAGCTCTACATAACATATCATGCGTACCTACACAATGATATGACTATCGAGCTGTACGGATAAGTTCTGTTCCCTCACAGAGGTCCAGGCGGATTCTACTTTGAGCAGGGAGGTGATGTGTAGGAATTGCTAGCCAGTATGCACTGTAGATACAACCCCGCTCTCATACCAGAAATAAACAGGAAATATGTCATAATAATGAGGCAAATAATGACTACATATTTCCCGCAAGCAATTATGGAAATCCTTTGATAAAATGCTGATTGTTTGGTGATTGGTTGATTTAAATGTCAATATATCTATCACATATGCATATGTTGCTCATTTCTCAAGATATCGTTAAAAAAATATCGAAATCTTGTATCACTGGCGTACTGATGGTTGCCCCCCAAATAAAATTCAAACGTGGTTTATTTCTAATTCGATACCAGCGATTTACAAATGTTGCTGAAATGACATGATTTTCCAGGATTTTTTTCTCACTTTTTTAATGAATTATTCTTTTTTATGCGTTTGTTGGAAAAAATGACAAAGTTCCCAAATTTACGTAGAGTCGGGCAAAAAATATAGCTATTTAGAAGCCTAAGTGTCAGAGCCCGCGAAACGGCGTGGCTCATGGGAGCTCGAGCCCCCCCCCCCCACACTTTCTTGAAAACAGTATGTTAAAGAGAAATAGAAAGAAAGAAAGTAAGAATAGTGACCTGCCAGTGTCACATAATAAATATGCAAGTAACAAAATGCTCATTTGACCGTAATTCAATGTATAAAACCCTGAGCGGCTTGCGGGGGCTCTGCCCTCGGACCCCACCAAGGACCCTAAAGCGGGCCCCTGGACGCTCATCTCTGACCGTAATTTAATGCCTAAATCTCCCGAGCTTCTGGGGGCTCCGCCCCCTGGACCCCACTCCAAATGACCTGCCAGTGTCACAATTAAGGTAGCAAATGATATGCTCATCCGACCGTAATTGATTGCCTAAAATCCCAGAGCATTGAATTGAATACCGGCCCAGGACCCCGCCGAGGGGCCTATAAGGCTGGCCCCTGGGTCCTCATCTGACTGTTATTAAATGCTTAAATCCCCTAGCTTCTGGGGGCCTCTACCCTCTGGATCCTATTAGGGGCCCTAAGGCGGGCCCCTGAATGCTCATTTGATCGTAATGCCCCTAGGCTCGTATTCAATTCAATACTTAAGTTTGAAATATGAGTATTTTACTTAGTCTTCTACTGAGCCAATTTTGGTATTCAGTTCAAATTTTCGAATAAGTATTTTACCCTAATTCTCAGACAGCACCCTACCAGACTTAAGCCAATTATTAATTTTGAAGGCCTTGATTGGGAGGCATATGGTTTTTTATATCCCGCATACTAAGAATGTTGCAATCTGATTGGTCTAAACGAGGTCACATGATCAATGATAGATAAGTACTAGCACCCTGCGATAGTACATTTTGTATAGTATTTTTTTGCTGCTTCCCACTTGCCCATTGAATAAGCATAGCAAAGTAGGATACGCGAAATGATATCGATATCTACCGATATCTGCTGAAGCTAAACTGCTTGCAGAATCAGAACGCCGCGAGCGAAAACCTAGCTTCCTTTTAATTATGTAAAATTCACTTTAAATAGACCTTATTGCCGATGTGGGATATAAAACAAATATTAACCTCCTTTACTCGGGCAATGGACACAAACTATCATCGCCTCGGTGATCTCGGGCTACTATCATCCTCGCCTTGCGGCTCGTGATGATAGTAGCCCCGAGATCACCTCGGCGATGATAGTTTGTACCATTACCATCGTAGTCGTTATCTGCTTACTAACGCAGTATCATAACCTGCGCACAATTATATTATCGCGCTTTTTTTTTTATACACGCGTTAATTGCGCATTACTTTTGATTGACCGTGTGATGTGAAAATGCTTATCAGTAAGTATTTTACTTAGATTTTGTCTTACGTAACTATGTAAAAGTCAAAATGCGATTTGAATACGAGAGAAGTAAAGTTCTTAACTTAGCAATTTACTTAGTATTTTTTTAATAGTTATTCTAAGTATTGAATTGCATACCGCCACTGGACCCCACGCCAATTTATGCTCCATTCTACCTAATCGTAAATACTTTAGCCCCACTTTGAAAAACGTTCCGTGGGGCCTGCAGGCATGTAACATGTAAGAGTCGGGTGGTAATGCGAATTTTTTTTCTGCCCCCCCCCCCCAACTTTTTTGGTCATTACGCCACTGATATTAACAATGAATCAAATATTATTTTTGAAAATTCAGACAAGGATTAAAAGTCGAAAACGGCACAACGAATCGTCTTCTTTCTCTAATAATTTATTGAAACGTAAAAAAGTACCCCCCTCCCCATCCCCTAGGGAAAGGGAGCGCGCTTTGCGCGCTTTGTAAGTGATTCGCACCCTAAAATAAAATCCTAGCTACGCGTTTGACTATTCGCACCCGTAAGAGGGCACTAATATGGAGGGGTTAGGGAAATTTATTACGAAGGAAAGGGGGCACTTGTCATACATAAAAGGGGCATTCATTATAGATGTAATTGGGCACTTGTTAGAAGGGGGAGATGCACTAATAAGAACGGGAAGCGGCATTTATTACAGGGGGAAAGAGGCACTTGTCAAAGTAAAAGTGGCAACTATCAGATTTTGAGTAGGTCACTTATTAGAGGTGAAAAGGGGCACTTATCAAAAGGAAAAGGGGCACTTTCCAAGTAAAAGGAGCACCTAACATATTTGAATAGGGGCACCTATCAGAAGGGAAAATCACAATTATTAGAAAGGGAAAAGGGCACTATTAAAGTAATAGGTATTAAGACGCGAAAATGGGCAATTCTCGCAACCGAAAATGGGCCATCATCAGAAATGGAATTGGGCACTAATAAGAAGGGGAAAACAATTATTTCAAAGGAAAAGGGGAACTTGTCAAAAAAAAAAGGGTAGTTATCAAAGGTGAAAAAAGCACTTAGGCCTATACGAAGGGAAACAGGAAATTAATTATAAAGGAAAAGGGAGCACTTGTCAAAGTAAAGGAGGCACCTGTCAGATTTAAATAATGGCACTTATATGTAAAAAGGGCCGCTTATGAGAAGGGAAAGTATAAATATGATCATGCAAACAAGATATTTTGTTTCCACGTTAATCCTCCGGCACTCACTAACCAAACAAAGCTCGGGAAAGATGCAAATAAGGGTATTCTTGAAGATTTATAACATATTAATTGCCTGTTGCTAAGCAGGCGTGGATCCAGGATTTCTTAGGGGGGGGGCCAAATTTGAAATTATGTGAGCCAAATATTGGTATAGTAATAATGACTGTATGAGAGGCATAGTTGTTTTTATTGCTCTCGGGGAGGTTACATCGTGCTATCACCCCGAGGCGTGCCGAGGGTTGATAGCACGATGTAACCTCCCCGAGAGCCCCCAAAACAACTATGCCTCGAATATTAAAGCAGTCATTATAACTTTTATATACTGAAAACACGGTCATAGAATATAATTTTGTGCGACTTACTGGTCTGTTAATCAAGTTTGTTTACGCTATCGAAGCCTGTGTTGATAAACTTGCAGTCTCAGCTCCCTGCTTAGTTGGCCATTGAGATTGCACGCATATAATTATCCCTATGCAGTCTACGTCTAGTACGTGCATTGGCTTTGCGCGATCATGCCAAATTGGTGAAAGTAATAAATTAAAAATCAAGATTCAAACCTTCATTGCTTGTGATCCTGAAGGTGATACTCAAAAAATGAGGTGTCATATGAAAGAGCAGGTTTATCTCTATATTTCCAAAGGTGCGTCATCTAGTCATTACATGTAGATCTAGGCCTAGCTACAATCGACATCGGCGGTCTTCTGCGCTGTGTTTGTAGCAACCAAATTGGAATGCCGCGCTCGCACAAACTAACTAAACCAATGGGAATCGCAGGAGGATGAGGATGAGGGTACAAAATACTTGATATTCCCTGTGGGCTATTGATATTCCCTGTGAGTGGGTGTGAGTGGGTCATGGCTTAAAATCACGACTCCAATTTCGACCAATCAGATGGCTAGATTTCTAAAGTGAGGTATATTATACGTAATGGTGACCATACAGCAGTGGCGTAATGAGCAAAAAAGTTTGGGGGGGGCAGAAAAACAAAATCCGCATCACCCCACTGCAGGCAGGCCCCGCTTAATGTTTTTCAAAGTGGGTGGGGGAAGGCTAAAATATTTACGATCAGATAGAGCGTATAGCATAAATTGGCGTGGGGTCTAGGGGCAAAGCCCCGGCGGAGGTCAAGGGGCAGAGCCTCCAGAAGCTCAGGGGGAATGGGCATTTTACGGTCAGATGAGCATATGTTGATACCTTATTCATGACACTGGCAGGACACTAATTGTCGTGGGGTCCAGGGGGCGGAGCCCCCAGAAGTTCAGGGGTTTCAGGCATTAAATTACCGTCAAATGAGCATCAAGGGGCCCACCCTAGGATCTGCAGAATGCCCACCCGAGGCTCTGTCAGGATATGCCGAGTTAGGCCGTGCTGTCCGTTTGGTCGTAATTTGCGACCGTGGCTTATGAAGCTAATTAATTGTTATTAAACTAATACCAATATTTCCTTGCTTATTTCGCGATTCCACACACACAAATAAACTCGGCAAACTTTTACTTACGTTTAAAGATAAAGTTGAGTTCTGGTCATGTGATTGCATTGTGAAAGAAGCGATGTGGAATCAATCAGAAAAGGTTGATCATCTAGCATATAAGTATTGGTGTGTACTGCAAGGTTGTGGAATCATCAAAATGATAAGAAATTTGGCCCAGTCTTGGTAAAGTTACAAGCACTGTACACAGAAAGATGTATATGGGACTACACAAACATGTGGCATAAAAATCTGTCCCGATTTTTAAACTGTTAAATGCCATATTTAGAAAATGAAGGCATTTGAAGAGCCATGCTTTTCAGGGAACATTTTTTTTTTATCTGATGTTCTTCCACACTTGCATTATAACAATGATGATGCTCACAAATTATTTTTCACCTTTTCCCAGAACTCAACCTTCTCTTTAATAAGCTTCAGCTCTTTAATCGTCAAATCGTCCTCTATCGGCTTTCAACATGAACACAAACATTGACAATAACAAGTGCTGGGAACGCACATATGAAAAACAGTGCACCTTATCAAAACCCAATTATAACTGGCCCGTACTTAACGATTCTTCAACTATCTAGAACAAATTACGCATCAAATTGTCCGAAACCAATAGAACAACAATACCAAAACAAAATCCCACATCCAAAATTCCTCCAAAGCAGGGCAACCGCCATCAAGCGATCCATCCCATCCTTACAATCGATCCTCCCAGGGGCAACCCAATTTCGCTACAGTACCTTTAAACAAGAAAGGTACTTTTTAATTCAAATTACCTCTGCAAATCTTATCACATTTTGAAAAATTCTTTGCAAAGATAATATAAAACTAGATGGAACTTCGACTGCGCGCAGTCAAAAATGATGCCTCCGCCATAGAGCAATTTTACAAACCAAAATGGAAGCAATTTTTAAAATTCAAATTTGATTGTAATCCATCTGTTGGTTCTTATGATAATGCGTTCACAAGCTATTTATAGGCATACATAATGAGCCACATGACCTTTGACCTTACGACCCTAAAATCTAATCAGTTCATTGGCTCTGCAAGATATACATATACATGTCTTGAGTTTGATGGTAATCTTGACGGACAACCAGAAGACATAATGCCTCCGGCTACTTTGTAGCGGAGGCATAAAACTAATCTTGACCAGAAATTGACATTCAAATTAAAAGTTTAAAAAAATGTCTTTATCATGTTAGGAGCATCCGTCGACCACATCAGTTCCTTGGGTGTATCAAACGCTTATGATTACATGGCGGATTATAGTCATCACCATGATCACTCTGTTGTTGCAGTTGTTCTCATTTTTAGTTGTCAGATTTACCGTTTTGGGCCTCCTTCATGAATACAACGCGACGAAGACTTACATATCTCTTGATTTCATTGCCTTGCATTCATTGCTCAACTTCCTGAAGAATATATAAATTTTTGCTACTCTTGGTGAAAGCAAAACATTTGCCAAAAAATCTCATAAATCAAATGATAATTTGACATTATATTTCACCTTAGGATAAACAAACAACCACAAATTACAGAGTGTAAATTTATACAGATATGAATCAATCAATTTGAAGTCATTACAGCTGAAGGAAAATATGCATTTTCTTTACAGCCAGATATTTTCTTCATGGGCAACTATCCTTTTTCTTTCGGACAAAATAGGGTCTATGTGCTATATGAAAAATTGAGCCAATTATTAGGGGCGTTTAACAACTCCATCCCAACAGAAAGTAGCGTTATGTATGTGTAGGGGTGTGCGTGTGTGTGTTTGTGCGTGTGGTTGGTGGGGGAGGGGTGCTACTATGCTTCAAGTACAGTTAAGTATAGTTCATATACAATTCTGTAGCATTTACACACAAATGACATCCTTAATTCTATATACTAATGTCAGTGAACAACTCAATATTGACTGTAAAAAAGTTTTCTGCCAAAAGGCGCTAAATCCGGTAGCTCTTCCACCTGTATAGTATAGATTTGATGAATAAACAGAGACAAATGTGTGTAATTAAAAAACACTGATTTTCTCGAAATTAACCGGAATGGATGTAGTTGCGCCTTTTGGTTGCAAGCTCTTCATATTATGTGTGTATACGAGAACGAGATTTAGTTTAAAATGTGGTGAGTTGGTGATAGAGAAAGATTGATTGAGGTAAGGGGAGACAACAAAGATTGTGTATGTGTTGTGTGAGCGGATGAGGTAGTGATTATGCCAGTGTGTGTTGTGTGTTGTGTTTATGAGAGAGAAGAAATATATACTTATAGAGATAAATAAGTAAGAACAAAATACAAAAACAGTACATTTTAGGGGAAATGTGGTTAGACAGACTATTACTAAGCTTGGAAAGATGAAAACTGGTCGAAAAACAATTATCAAAAAATATTCCGCAAACAATTCGGCTTAAACAGTTGCAGTGAAACACAACATGCTCAGAAATATGAACAGCGCCGTCTAGCGCTTACGAGTGAAATGTGAATATTGTCTTTTATCTAAAATAAACCGAATTGAATAATCCAATTACTTGATGCTGGGTGTATAGGATAATAACGCTTAGACATCCTTTTTCTTCAAACAATAAATACAATGAACGTTTTACTTGTGTATTATATATCAGACCAAGCCTCGCACCCCTTTAACACATCAGTCACACCGCCAAACCGACTCCAAACAGACTGACTTTATTGCCAATGGGTGTAATGTAGTTGTTTGATCGATCTGTTGTCGGTCTGTTGCCGGTCTCGGTAGTGTGATTGCATGGGGTTTGTAGGTAGGCTTGTGTATAATTATGTATGTATTATTGATCTTGGATGGGAATCTTTTTTTGTGGAGTGGCGAGTATCAAACTTCTCCTTTAGCACCATTTCAGTTTAGATTGATTGTTTTCCCTTTATTTTAAAGACATTCACGATATGACAGGAATAAATGTCTAAACTGTTAATTCGATGGACAGTTCAAGTGATCCTCAACAAGGTTGATTCTATTCTCACATAAGTTCTTATTTTCTTAGTCAATCGTAAGTGATTTCATACAGTGTTATTCATAATGTAATTACATGACCACTATTAAACTTTATCTTGAAGACGTATACATTGTGATTGATAGTCGTTCTAGTTGATTGCAAGCAAAGTTTCTAAGGGAGTTTGAGCCCCACTCCTCATTCCTTCAACCCCTCGAAACAAAACTGCTCCTCTTGATTGCTGCTTTATTTCCATAATTCCATCCCGCCTCAACTGAAAAGTCTAAAGTGTATTGGGTGCTAGTAGTTGATGAATTACAGAATTATCAAAAATACATCCAGCCCCTATTTGCATTATACCTGATAACAAAATATCAAAAACAAATGTAAATATCATTCCGTGCAATCCCGCGTCGTTTTTGAGTGACCTTTTGTAGTTTGCGTAAGATAAGCAAGGTAATACATTCCTTGGTATCATGTTAAAATCACGGGCTCAGTTCACTTCAGTATAATTTATTTCCATCAAAATCAAAGTACAACGAATGCATTTGTTTTTCTTCGTGCAAATGAGATTTTTTCCAGCACAGCACAGTTTTCAGCACAGTACAATATAAATGATAATACTAATTATACAAAATAATGAAATAGTAGTATAACAGGATATGAAAATGCATGCTTTGTAGAACTAACGACAAAGGCGGCAATGACATTATGGCAATAACTAATTTTCCCTCAAATGAAGTTACCCGTCATTAAACACATGCGTCATTCAGTTGAATGGGGGATGGGATCCATACCAGAACATGTAAGTGCAATGTTCTACGAGCAATCCAAAATCTTGGAGAGGGTGTGTGGGTGTGTACGGTACCAAACCGAGGACACCCATAAGCTAGATCTATACATTCACCTACAGGACCACTCGCAAAACATCCTCGTTTTCAGGACCATGTAAATTATTTAAAGCTTGATGACCTCTCAGATATCATGTAGGCCTATACGTTTATTTAGATGCTCCATTCGCATGCAAAAAATGTCCCCCAAAATACTAGGTATTTAATTGGCTATGGGGTAATTTTTCAAATCGTTCTCAGAACGTTATATTCAGACAAACATATTGTCCTTGAACATGTTATAGCATACAAATGTGTACATAATGAGTCCTTTATATACGCCAGAAACGCGTATTCGTGTGTTTGTGGTTATGCGTGGGTTGGATGGGGGCAAAAGAAGTTTTAAAAAATATTCTGATTGTTTAGTCAAAACTAACGAAGGCGGTTATATTTAGACCATGGTCTGCATTCCTTTATAAATATTTATAGTGAACCAAACAAAGCGTAAATGAGTAAATTAACGATCTATTATTACTACCACCTATTAGACAGTAAGAACAAAACGTTAAAAGGTTTATACAATGTAGTAGACCAGCCAAGACGTGATTTTTGTTTATAACTTTGTATGGCATTATTGGGTGATGCATGGCAACCACCCCCTATCTTATTCTTCGGTATTTCCGCACGAGTGTTAGCATGGATGCCATGCATTAACCCCAAAATGCCATGGAATCTTTTTCTAGCTTCTTTTTTTTTATTATATATGTTTGGCTGGTCTACTATTAAACTATGGATCAATACAAACCCCTTTGTTAATTCCCGGCGATTAGATGTAAATATGAAAGCGTACACATAGAATGTGTACATAAAATGGCCGGGAAGGCCCATCTATATATACCCCCCTCCTTCTCCCTGTGTATTATACCCTCTGCAATGCAGACCGTTATCGTAACACTTTGGTTGCTTTATTTTCCTCTCTACAAGGTCGCTCGTTTACCACACGTGGAAATTTGCACAAAACAATAGGCACCAAATAGATATTAGTGAAATAACATGAGATTTGGATAATTTGTATAAGACAGACGGGGTCTAAACGATTTAAGAGATTTTTAATAATCAGGGGCTTATAAGGAAAAGGGGCGAATATGCAATGGAATCACTCCGTGACAGGTACCAAGAAATTATCAAGGAACTTGGTGTAAACAAAAGGACAGATCAATACCGGACGACTATACACCAATTTATTTTTATTTATTTATTTTATTTCCAGGCAAGATGATAAGTTTCAAGTTTCAAGTTTATTTATTTCCACTTTATCGAAAATAACATAATTGAATATAATGAACATGGTAATAATTATAGCTAGACATACAATATAGAAACATAATGTACATGGTAATAGTCATAACAAAAGATACAATCATATAAGTATGATAAATACGTTGCAAAAAAAAAGGGCTAAATAAAGTGGGGGATCTACTTAAAAGCAAAGCTTGTATTATGTAGGTCCCAGATAATAGGTTTGTATATAAATTAGGGTAAGAAAGAATAATTGTAAGGAAACCAAAAAGAGAACAGGTACGTAAGAAAAGATGATTAACGAGAATGGAAAGTAAGAAGAAAAAAAGAAACGGAGGAAGAAGGACGAAATAAACAAGAACAAAAAAAAATAATAATAAAACAAGGGATAGAAAGACAAATGGAAACGTTGTGAACAAGCGGGAAAGAAAAGAAAAGGGAGAGAGCAAGAGGGAGGGGCAGAAATATCAGGAAAGAATTAGCATAGGGATAACAATACATCGGAAACACTACAGGGTTGACAAAATGATTTAACATTAACAGTATGATATGTTAGCACCAGCCCATGCCCGGGGATCACCTAAAAGAATTTAAAAATTCTGTCGAGAGGCTCTCCACATTGGTTGGTGCATACATAAAACAAAATAAAAAGATAAGGTAAACATATACACGAATGTGTTACTAAAGTTAACCCTCATATTAGGCACATGTGAGGGAGATCAGAAGCAAATACTTTATGTCATACAATAATTTAAAAATAATCTATTCAGACTAAATTTGGTATAATTATGATACATCAATACAGCAAAATGTGTGTTCCTATATACGGTAATATACATGTAGATCAATTATTGTTAGGATTATTATAAACAAGGATTGAACAAAGAGCTGTTCAAACTATGCATGTATGATAAATGCATGCTGAATGCAGAAAATGGTCTGTTTATACAGTCATATGGATACGGATACGGTAAGAAGGGAGGGAGTTCCTGAGTTCCAGAGTTTATCACTCCTCGATCGGAGACGCGGTCCAGGACTTATATTTGATTATGCACCGATTGCACCCATAGTACCATCGATGCTCTTAAGAAGGTGAATCGCCTTAGAGCAGTATCAGTTACAAACTCCACACACTCTTGCAAGCACCAAAGATTCTTCAAGCACATTGTGAAACTTGGAGGGAGAAATCCATTTGAAAATTTCAAATGAGATCTCCTTCACAACTGCCTATTAAAGACAAGCTGCTAAATGACCAGATACCACAAGAAAGTGAAGGTTGAAAATACATTGTAGACCTGGGCCCCATTTTATAAAGAGTTGCGATTAATCTTGTAATTAATCGCAAGTTAATTTGCAGTCCCTTATCTCTTATTGTTTTGATATAAAATCTTTATAAACGGGGCCCAGGTAGCATGCAGCAGAGGATACTATCATCAAGTATTAGCAATGTATTTCTGTTTAAAGAAGAAAAGATAGGTGTGTGATACAAATTCTGAACCTAAACCGTCCAGTATCTAGTCTCCCAGTTTGGTACTGGGTTTAAATCACATCTATCTTTTGAACTATGGGCCCCGTCTCATATAAAGATATTGTGCAACATAATTATGCGAGTCGCGTCCAAGCTTTAGAAAAAGAAAAAAATATATATTTCTCATGCATTTTACATCGCGTATGGGGCGCATGTATTCATAAGGAGCACAAAAAAAAAAAAAAAAATCCCCTTTCTCCGCTCACCCTTTCTCTCTTTTCCCTTTTGGGTGCTCTCTTCATATGCACGTGCCCCTCCCCACATAAAGTTGCCAATGTGTACAAAAGATATAGTGATCTGTAGGTTCGCGATTATTTTGAGGACTTTCGATCAAACTGCATTAATCACAGCACTTACTATAGAGACACTGTACTGGACTCAGCGTTTGTGTCCCTATATAAAGGTCACCCTTATTTGCCTTAAAGCACTTAAACTATTGCTTTCATTTCCTTCTTTAACCCATTATGTGGTGTAGAGTACACATTAGTCGTATTCACACACTGGCAATTTTGGTTGGCGTAAAGGTCGTGTTTAGAGCTGGTCGGCGTGAATATGCTAAGGTCGGCGTAAAGGTCGGGGTAGTCACCGTCTGAACGATATTCGTGTTAGCTACGCCGACCTTTACGCCGACTGATTTACACCTGGATTTTTCCAGGAGTAACGCGCTAAAACGACTAGATCGAGGGTAGCGTAAGTTGACAGTGTGGATGCTCTCACTTGGCACTCGAGGTATCTGTGTTCTTTCACAAGGGTTGTATGACCTTACATTACAACTTCCGAGGTCAAACTTAGATTTTGCGCGGTTAAGATGCGGAAGCTGAGTTGAGGTCGTATGGGCGCTACCACTTCCGGAAGTTACGCTGAGTAAGATTGGGTCGGTGGAAGGTCGTGTTAACTTAATCGTGGCCAGTTGGTCCGAGTAAGAGCTTATGAACAACTAATGGTGTAAATCGAATATTTATGGAATGTGTGTTGCTGAAGCAGCTGCAGGGAAAAACTTACGCACGTCTGAACATGGCTACTTACACTTACAAAATCACGATTATTTGACCGAACCGTTTGCACCCGGAAAAAAGCGCGGAGTTTGGCTGCAAAATAAACTCTGCGGTTTTGGGCAAGATGGCGCATGCGCAACATGTCTGCTTGAAAATTGTTGTCCCTATTGGTGTGGGGAAAAAAGGAATTTCTGTGGTCTACAAGCGAGCGTTTAGATAAGAAAAAAAACCCGGCTGAGTTTCGTGCGGTGTTAGAAGAATCCCTTTCCTGAGCAGGATGTTTCCAGGGAGGCTTATTGTAAGTTAGGGGATAGTTGCATATTCCTTACTTCCACCGTATTAAAAAATAATAATCTCGATTTGAGAAAAAACCGCGGTCTTTTCTTTCTCTCTCTTTTTTTCGTCTTTCCTCGTTTCTTTCTGTTTTCTTTCCTTTCTCTGTTCCTTCATGTCTAACAATTATTACATCGCTTCATTAATTTGGCTTCTTATAATTTTCCGATATGCATAAAACGCATTGTGTAATGCATACGGGGGCGCCAAGAGTGTCAAGTCTGACACATATGAGCGCTATACAAGAACCCAATATTATTATTATTATACTTTCAAGTATTGTGAAATATTTATTTCCATTGTAATTTTTTTAAAGCAATAATGGTTTATGCATAGATATAAATATTGCATACAGTGCCTCTCTCTCTCTCTCCCGCTCTGTCTCTCCTTTTCTTCGGTTACTCTCCTCTAAAGGCTACCTTTTCACTACTTCCATATTAATTTGATATCACGTGCAAATGTCTAATGATGCTATGTTTATTTGTAATATGTTGTATTTTTTCTTGATTTTTATACTCTACTTCTTTCATACATTATGTTTATAATGTTTTTGTTGACATCCTTTTGTATATGTGATATTATTCTAGCTGTAAACTGACCCCTTCTGTCGGTGCTGCTGGTCATTTTTAATATACCAACAAATAAATGAATACATAAAATAATAAGTAAATAATTATCATCATCATTATCATTACTATTTCTAGCTAGTACAGGTAAATACTTTACAGTCTAATTCTATGAATCCTGAATACAAATGATTATTTTTCTAAAATATGAAACAGTAAATGAACTACTCACGTTCTGTGTATATCAGGCCTATAAATGCAGATCAATGACGTCATTCACTGCCTTTAGTTTAGAGGAACGACGAGTTGTTTCAATGTAATAATAATTGAGGAATAATGAACTATAAACTACTGGTTAACAAGTCTAACGATATAGTCCGTAATGGCAGTCCGTGTAGAAGTATCCCTGCTTAAAAACACGGCGGTGCTTGCGGCTCAAGTAGACGTCAACTGGGAGGATGATGAGACTAATTATTTGAACATGAGTCTCCTGAAAAAAATTCCTGTCTTTTGAAAATTGTTGACTGTCCGGATTCGCTTGCATTTGAATCATCTAATGTGCTCAATAAGCCTGCTTGATATAATGATAAAAGTAAACTCGAAAAGTTCTCAAATTGCGGTACTCAGCTCGAATGAGACCAGTCTTGTTATAGCAGTCAACGAGGAATAAATAACATGCATCGTCAGCAAGCCAAACCGAACGGGTGACGGGTTTCAGTTTTGCACGTGATGGTGATGTCATAAATCTCGTAACCCAGACAGTATGTGTGCGTGTGTGTGGGAGGGGGGGGGGTGGGGTAATGTATGTTGACAGCCCTGCATAGGTAGACCCACGGACATTTTGGTAGATCATTTCCCCTGGAACTTCAAACATTTTTTGACTCGGGGATGATTTAGTTTAAGGAAAGCAGGCAAATTGAGAGAGATGGATTAAATTAGTCTGAGAACGAATGAGAGAAAGAAAGAGAGAGGCGACAAATTATTGAGTGAGGGAGTGAGTTTGCGTGTGAGAGAGATTAAATAAGTGGGAGAGAAAGAGGGAGAGAAATAGATTGATTGAGGAAGTAGAGAGAGAGAGAAGGGAAGAGCCAATTAAGGGGGAGTGTGTGTGTGTGTGTGTGTGTGTGTGTAGAGAGAGACAGATAAAGAGAGAGTGATAGAGAGAAAGAGAAAGATGATGTAAGAGAATAGATGGAATGAGTGTGTATAAGAGAAAGAGATTTAGTTATAGTGAGTTGGTGATAAAGAAAGATTGTTTGAGGTAAGGGAGAAAATGGGTTGTGTGAGTGGATGTTATGGGGTAATGCATGGCATCCACTCTTATCTCATTCCTTAGAAATGTTCTTATTATATTCATATGGTGCTAGTATAGTTAATGAATAACTGATTTATCAAAAATATATGCAGATTCTATTTACGTAATGCCTGATAAAGAATATAAAAATAAATGTAAACATCATTTCGTGCAACCTCACGTCGTTTCTGAGTGACCTTTACAGTTTGCGTAAGATAAGTAAGGGTCTACATCCCTTCCTATCATGTTAAAATCATAAGTTAAAATCATTATGAATATAATTTTCCTGTAGAAGAAGCTAGCTCTCTTTAAATACATGCATCAAACATATTAGAGAATACCAAAAATGGGAGCCATACCGGAATGTGTAAATGTGATGCTCAATTAGCCATCCAGACCTTAATATTTGCTTTTGGGGGAGGCAAAAGTAATCATGCCGAAATGCTCCGAATCTTCATTCAAATTCCACCAAGGCGTTCCATTGAAACCCTCATGATGATGGTCTAAAATACGGTTTAGACGTCTTTCGTGGTCTACGTCGCTCAGTAAAATTATAAAGTTTTAAACCATGGATTAAGATAAAAACCTCCTTCATGAAGTTGGGCCTTGAGATGAAGATTATATGGAGTGTATATCCCTTTATAAAAATGTTACAGGATGTGACTGGAAGGCCATTTTAAGCTTCACCCCCTCCCCCGAGCTCGCACTCTCTGTAATTAACTTCATATTTAGGTTAAATCTTAGAAAACAGGGCCACAAATTGTCCGACTTCTACTAACGTTCGAAGAAAGGTTACGACGTGGACAAGGTAAATCGTCGAACCTTAAAGCCCAAGTCCACTCCGATTTTCAAAAATTATAACATGTTGTAAATAAATCAAAGGTTAAAACTGCCAAATATCACGGGCGTACTTCAATCAGGTGATTTTTAAGAGCGATTTTGGTTTCGGGTATTTCGAGCAAAACATTTATATTGCTGTACGGATGTGACGTATGCTCCTCACAACGAAAGTGCCAGCAGTATACATTCTGACAATAGGCTATTTTCGTAATATAACCAACCAAATGCATGCATCTTTGTGAAGTGCCTTATACAAACTATTTCATTCACCTGATAAGAATAATAGTGTTTCATTATTCTTATCAGGTGAATGAAATAGTTTGTATCGAGGCACTTCACAAAGACGTATGCATTAAATTTGGTTACATTATGAATTTGTGTTGTGAGGACCCTACGTCACAACCGACTCGCTCATTAACTTGTTTTTTGCTCATTAAAAAAAATTATTAAAAATAAATCTGAGCACCATTTTCCAAAACCAAGTTATGTTTGGGCTTTTAGATTTTTGTCTATCTAATCAGCTCAACTTTTCAGTGGAGTGGACTTGTACTTTAAGTCCAAAGACATAATTTGCTATTAATTTCCTTTCAACTAGTTTATATAGAAAGATGTATCACTGTAATAAACATCGTCTGTTGACAGCCAGTAGGCCGTTATCAAAAGCGCTATCAGATAATGCATTTGGTTTCAGCAGAATATGGGAACGGGCGTTCAATCATTTGATCCCTATATTTGGATCTTTGTAAAATCCTTGTAAAAAAGTTCTTACTTTCGTCATTTAATTCACTTCTTTTTTCAAATCACCCATTTTCCGTAATTACGTTAATTTTAAACAATACGAAAAGGTTTACTTTTTTTTCTTCGTTTTTTCTTCTGATTTTTTCTTCATGTTTTGAGATATAGCGATAACGAAAGTGGGACGGACGGAGAGACGTACAGACGGCAAATATGTAGTCTCATGTAATGTAGTCTCATATACCACTATCGATGCGCAGTGAATGTGATCTTCAACAAGATTGATTCTAATTTCTTTTCTTCATTATTACAAAACTTCACAGTACACATCAGTTCTTATCCTCTTAATCAGTACTCAACTATATGTTTGAGACGTAACATTAGGCTTTATAGTCGGATTGCAAGCAAAGTTTTTAGGGGAGTTTGAGCCCCCTCCTCATTCCTTCAACCCCCGTTCTTCTTGATTGCCGCCTTGTTTCTATAATTCCATCCCGCCTCAACAGACAAGTCTAGGTTTATTGGGTGATTGTACTTTGTAGTTGATGAATAATATAATTATCACAAATATTTGCAGATTATATTTGCGTTATACCTGATTAAGAATATCAAAATAAATGTAAATATCATTACGTGCAATCCCGCGTCATTTCTGAAGGACCTTTGTAGTTTGCGTAAGATAAGTAAGGTAGTACATCCCTTGGTATCATGTTAAAATCACGGGTTAGAGGCATTATAATAAGAACCAATTTCCTTCAAATGAAGTTAACCTTAAAATACCATAGAGTCTTTTTCTAGAGTCGTTTTTATGTAAGAAAGTGTACAATCGCTTCATAGAATTTGTACATAAAGTGGCCGGGAAGGCCCCTGTACCCCTTCCCTCCTTCTCTCTGTGTATTACACCACGTAGGTTCATGCATGATTACACCCTCTGAAATGCATGCAGACCGCTATCGTAACACTTCGGTTGCTTTCTTCTCCTCTCTACAAGGTCGCTCATTTGCCACACTTGGAAATTTGCACAAAACAATAGGCACTACATGACGGCGGGATCGCTATGTGCAGAACAACGGCTTTGCAAAATAACCCCTGTTCTGATCTTGATAAGCTCCATGGCAACTATTTTAACACCGGGTGTAAACTTATTTAGCACTGGAAACAGTCATTAATCTTGAAGCCTCTGGCATATATATTAAACAAAAACTAAAGAAATATATTTTAAAGTGGAAAATGCAAATATAATGATAAGTTTTACTTCCACGCCATAATTAAGGTAAAAGGTGGATAAATTATCTAACTTCAACTAACATGTCAGAGCAGGTAGCCTGGTAACGACGTGGAAAACTGACAAATCTACGTTTATATGGTGCTAGTAGTTGATGAATAACAGAATTATCAAAATATATGCAGGTTATATTTGCGTTATACCTGATAAAGAATATCAAAATAAATGTAAATATCATTTCATGCAATCCCGCGTCGTTTCTGAGTGACCTTTGAAGTTTGCGTAAGATAAGTAAGGACATAGTTACATCCGTTGGTATAATGTTAAAATCTATAGAGTTTAAAGCATTATATATGACCATAATTTATTTTTCTGTAGAAGAAGTTACCTCTCTTGAAGTACATGCATCAAACACATTGAGAGAAAAAAATAATTGTGGTCCATACTGGAATACGCAAGTGTGATGTTCAACAAGCCATCCAAATCTTTGTTTTGCTTATTGGAGGTTGAGGGGGTGGGGGAGGCAAAAGGAAATCATAAGAAATGTTCTGAAACTTCTTTCGAAATTCACGAAGGTGGTTCTATTGAAAACATCATCATGCCCTATAATAGAGACAATATTTCTTACTGTAAAACACTACTTCCCCAAAATGCATTATTTGTTCAAATCTTAATAAAAGATGCTCACATGTTGGGTAGTAGAGTTGCCAATGTTTATTTAGTGTGAGCAAGTATCTGCAATATTGAGCTTACAAAGATGAACAAATCAAGAGTTTTGAGAGCGTAAAGATCTCGACGGAATCGTTAGGATTAGGGTTTGTTTAGCAATCACCTTTATCAAATTATATTCGATCTTAACACAATCATACTGGATATGTAGTCGATGTAGGCAAGGGGCCTTGTGAAAGGCAATTTTGGAACTGACAATGCCACACTGACTTGGAATAACACGTAATTCGTTTAATACATCAATCAATAAATCATAGATCATTCTACTCGCTTGCCGACTTTGTGTAGTATAGTTTGTATAGTTTCATCTAGCCTTAACCACACACATGTTATTCCTGCCTCAAATAACAAATCTACGCTCAGAGGATGACAGTAATTATTGATTAACAGAGTATGTAGATTATGTTTGCATTATATATAATAAACAATATGCAAATAAATGTAATTATCATTTCGTGAAAACGAGCGTCAATTCTGAGTCATCTTTGTAGTTTGCGTGTTATTGGTCACGGTCTCCATCCCTGCATGGCAAGATAATGTTATGGGTCAATAGCATTACTATTTACCAATCATTGACAATCTCTTCTTAATGTTGAAGGAATTCCCAAACTTTAAAATAAATGCAGTCGACAACAATTTCATGATCAGGCCTTTTAAAATCACAAAACAAATTGGCAACTCACTCATAAGTCCGTGACGGCATCGCCTCACTATCCACTTTATATTGATAATATAAATTTCCAATTTTCCCCCTACAAATATTATTTCCTCACACCAGCATCCAAGTTATATTGATAGTAATATTTATTCGTGTGGATGCACTAATAAAGAGTAATTTGTTGTATTGTTAAATCATGAAAAAATGTGTATTTTAATAAACTATTTATATGAAAATTAATAATCATGAATATATACAGTATTCCAAAAATAGTATCAATTTATCAAAGTTCATAAAAGATTTTGAAATTATGTCATGCATGCAATACGATACAAATCATTAAACCTGGGTAAAGGCATGGGGAAATCAAGTTCTTGGGGATAAAAAGGGAAATTAATGGGTTAAAATATATAAAGCAATTGATAAATAGTGAGGCAATGTCGTTACAAACTGTTAACCAATTTGGCAATTTGTGTAGTGATTTTCATTGCTCCTAAAAAAAAATCATAACTTCCTTATTTGTGATCCGATTTTCCTCAAAGTTATTTTACTCTGTTGCTCATGTTTTTCTGCAACTATTGAAAGCACGTTATTTTTGGAGTGGACTTAGCCTTTAAACTATTGTTTTCATTCCTTATTTAACCCCATTATGTGTAGGCCTATATGTGCCAGCAATTCAACCCCACTAGGCCCATTTACTTACAAAACCGCGATTATTTGAACAAACCGTTTACGCTGGAATGATTTTTTTTTTTAAACGTGGAATTTGGCTGCCAAAAAAACTTCGCGGTTTTGGGGGCATGTTGTGCGCATGCGCGTTATGTCTACCTGAAAATTGTTGTACCTGGTGGCGTACGGAAAAAAAAAATCCTCCTTTTTTTTCGCCTTGAGTTAAAGTGTTTGGCTAGAACCCAGAATGTAACGCCCTTTTCTCCAAATTAAGAATGGATTTTCTCCTCTCATTTAAATTGGCTGAGGAACATCCGACTGTAATTTGTTGTTGTTTTTTTTCCTGATATTTATACAGGGTGGCACATATCACCAATTTGGTGGTCTTCCATGAGGCCCTGTTTGGTAAGAATAAAACAAATAACAGCATCAAAAACAAAATAGATAAATACACAAGCATATAAATTAACTGGTATAATACAAATTAATTGGTATTCTCATGAAATAACTGATCACTCAAGAACTATCCTTGATCATTTAAAAGAAATATGTGAATGGAAATTTCAATTTAAATCGAAAATAAATATTAAAAATGAAAATAAAATAAAGAATAGATAACCACGTATATCAAAGAAAAAAAATGATAGAAAACGTACATTTTTTATAATCTGATATAGCTTAACACACGAGATACCAAAATTGTTATATACATATTTACATTCGATTGCTCTTTAATTAATACACTTAGGTTGTCTACAAAAAAGCTGAAAATGGTGACATTACATGTATGTATACATAACATAAAGTTAACCATGTCAACGAAATTTGATAATTTTGCCAATAGGAAAAATTGGTTAGCTTCGCACAAAAAAAAACCAAAATTTCACTTACACTTCATCTGCAGGTAACAGGGCTTTTAGAGTGTGTTTAAAACTGTTCAAAGTAGGTCTTAATAGAACTTAATAGATCCGTTGGTGAGGGGGGGGGCAGGGGTATACAGTACCTCCCCCCACTTTGCAAGTACCCCAAGCATGCCCTTTTTTAACTTTGGAAAAGCGCAAACCTTTCCTTTCTGATATTTCCCCCTTCTTTTACTTGCCCCCGTTGTCCTAAAATAAGTGCCCCTATTGCAATCTAATGATTGCGCCAGTTTGTATGAAATGTGTACTTTTCGTTTCAAATAAGTATCTCTTTCCCTACTTGTACTTAGGGCAGCATCGTTAACAAGGGCAAGGAATAGAGCATCACGAAAATCGTATCTTCCGGAGTGCCCCAGGGCACTGTCCTCGGGCCCCTGCTCTTTTTGGTCTTTATCAATGACCTCCCTGACTGCGTTTCATCATCGATTCGCCTCTACGCCGACGATGCTCTTTTGTACCGATCCATCAAGACCCATGATGACACCGAAGCTCTACATCAAGATCTTACCAATATTCAGGAATGGAAGCGCAAGTGGCTCATGTCCTTCAATACTGAGAAGTGTGAGGTGCTGAGGATCTCCAGCAAGCGTAAAAACATCATCGCTTCAACCCCTTACTCCATTCATGGGACAGCACTTCGCACTGTGGATGAGGCAAAGTATTTAGGCATCACTATATATCCATCGAACCCTACAGTGGAAACCTCATGTCAACAATATCTGCAAGAGGAGCAACAGCACCCTTGGGTTCCTCCGACGTAACCTAAGGAAATGTCCTCCACGAATTAAAGAGCAAGCCTACAAGAATTATGTCAGACCGACCCTGGAGTACTCCTCTACAGCATGGGACCCATACACCATTGAACTCACATCTCAAATATAAAGGGTTCAACGGAGAGCTGCCCGTTTTGTAACATCTGATTACGGCCAAGAGAACAGCGTCATCACGATGCTCTAGAAGCTCCAATGGCAGACTCTCTCCGAACGAAGAGCCCACAGCAAGGTCATCATGCTGCAGAATTATGAATGGCCTTGTAGCCATTCCTGCGGCTCAACCCTACCTATATGCATCTCTCGGAAGAACAAGGGGACATCACCTACAGTTCAGACAACAGCACTGCAGAATCTCTGCCTACCAACACAGCTACTTTCCAAGTGTGGTCTGCCTCTGAAATGTTCTCCCATCTACAGCGGTGTCGGCCCCGTCTATCGAGGTCTTCAAGAGCCGCCTGTCTTCATTCACTCTTCACTAAGTGACATATGCTGTTTTTTACTTGCACATTAGCTTTGAGTTTTTCTTATTTGTCCGTCACTGCACTACCCTTGCACGTGCTCCTGCGCCCGCGCACCTTTTTCTGCACAAAGTACGACAATACTCTGTAAGAGGGATGTACTCCAATGGAAGATCGAGAAGAAGAAGAATAGGATTGGTCCCAACTTTGTTCCCTGATGTACTCCGCATTCGAGGCTCTTTGGGCTTGATGCCAGCCCCTGATGTCGAACCACCTGATGACGGTCGGAAAGAAAACTACAAACAGTGGGCAGTATTGAAGCATCTACTCCTAGTTGGATCAGCTTCTCAATAACCTTGAAGTGATTGACAAGGTCAAATGCTTTGGTGAAATCAATAGTACAAATGATGGCATACCATCCTCGTTGCTCGAGATTCCTGTAGATGACATCCAACATAGATACAAGGTACTGGTTGACAGAACTTCCTTATATTGCCAAACTGCGACGGATCAATTTAGGGTTTAAGATCATCCATAAGCCAGTTGGCAAGAAATCTCTCAAAAACTCTGGCAAGAACAGACAAGATTTTGACGGTAACACAATATTTAGATTTGCACTGTTTGCCTAAATATGTAAGAGAATAATCCCCCGGACATAATGTCGATAATCAGAGATCATTGACGAGCATTAATTAAAACTCCCTCTATCTCTAGTTTGTATTTCTTTAGAGTGTATATCGGCAGGCATTTACATTTCCAATATTCTTTACAGGAAGACATTAGCAGCTCATCAAGTTTATTCTACGGCCATGAACCCATAAATATACAAAACAAACTTTCGTTTGGAAAATATTCCTCTTTGCCAACCTTCTTCCAACCGCATAGCAATATTTGATTTCAAAACATAATGCTCAATCATTGGCGGATCCAGGGGGCACAGGGGGCACGTGCCCCCCGGCCAAAAAAATAAAATAAATAAATAAAATTAGTGCTCACTACCCCCCACTCCCCCACTGAGCGAATTTTCGGCCGGCGCGATTTTCAAATTTGCGGGAGAACAAAATTGTGCCCCCGTCTAAGAAATCCTGGATCCGCGCCTGTCAATCATCACAATGGTTTCTCTCTTTTCTCGAGGTGTGACAAATGCAGTTTAATTTCATCACATTGTAAGCAAGCTCCAAGAGTCAGGACCAGATACTATGGGGAGCGTGCCGTCAGCAACCTAGCCCCTTCATTGTGGAATGTGCTTCCTCTCCAGCTTCGAGATGCATCATCCAGCAACGATTTTAAGCAGTCTCTAAAAAAAACATCTTCTCCTCCCTTTTGTAACTGAGTTCCAGTTAACATTATGTTATTAATTAAGATACTGTTTCTCCTTAAATCCAGTTTTTTTTTCTGCAATTAAACAATGTATTTAGAATATGTTTGTATTGTCATGTTTTCTTAACTGCTTTGATTACGTTAGTGTAAGCATTCCATTGTCATATTAAATGATTTTTCTGTCTTGATAATCATTTCAGTAATTATATAACACAATTATATCATTATATCATAAAGATTGCATGCAACATAGTATGCGCTATTTAAGCCTGCCATTTGTATTGATTTTATATTTTGCACTCTTTATTTGTATCTGTAAAGCGCATTGAGAGGGCCTGCGGTCCTGAAATGCGCTATATAAGGACGAACTATTATTATTCATGATGCAGGGTATTTAAAAAAAATCAAAATCTACTTAAAAGTAATTAATATAGATACATATTTTTATTTACAGAGTAAAATCTATCAGAAGAAGAAAATATTTGTTATTGTCAATCTGAACAAGAAATGTGAAGATACTAATGGTAAGTGCCTGAAATATATAGGATTAACAAACAAAATTACAGTAATGTTGATGCAAACCGGTTCACCTTGGTATTATATCGGGCTAGGCAAGTTTCATTTCTAAATTCTTCCTATAAAATGGATTTTTGAAATCTCTCATGAACCCGACAAGTCTAGCTAGTTCATTATCCCATTAGGCCTTGACGTGCGTGCACTGTTCACTAATGCACTCGCAAACTTTTCCAAAGTGTTCGCTTAGTCATTATTGTTTTTTGGACGAACTTTGTTCACCCATTAGCCTATCAATGGCAGTGTAATAGTGGTTAATTTATACCAATGTTGTTATTTTGATTTTTTGTTCCTATCCCGATTAGCGATAGAGCACTCAGATTAAAACATTAACAGACAAACATTAACAGGCAAGTTGCAAGATATTCCAAAGGCACTAACAAAATTGTTTCTCCAGAAAAGCCGATCAAGACCCCCCACTCTGTGTTATTTAGGGTACGCGTATGCTTGTTCCCTCTTTTTAAAGCACCCCTATCTGAGGACTGCCAACATTTCCGAACCCCCCTTTCGCGGGCTTTTCGCGGGCTTTTCCTGCCTTGGAGACCCCCTAAATCTGGAACACTGCTCAATGTACCCCCCTATCTATGATATTCAAGATATGTTATGACCCCCTTTTTGAATTTCTCAGGAGTCCAAAGAGAGAAAGAAAACACCCCTTTTAAAGAAATCTCCGGGTGAAAAGTCAAATACACCCCTTTTTTTACAATTCTCGGGCCGGACTTTGTCGCACGAAAAGTACCCCTTTACATTTTGGTAACACGCATGGTATTCTTCCGTTCTCGGAGTGGGGGGCCGGGTCAAGACCTTATTTGAGTTGCGAGCGCTTACTCTAAACGTCTATTTTCGTGACAAACTGCGCGCGAGCGGAATTAGAACGGGTCATAGCGGAAATGGGCAAGACAAATGCCTGACGCAGACGGCGCATTACGGACAATCACTTATGAGTTCAGGCATAAAAATGGCATGGTTGGATTTGCGAGAATTTCCGCTACAAATTGATATACTTTAGCGCCTGTATTCTAGTAGTAGATGGATTTGCAAAGAGAGCATTAAATAAAAACATAGAAATTAACAATGATCTTAATGTGCAAGAAATGAAATCAATACTTAGTAAAAGAGTACGAGAAATTTGGGAAGAAAGATGGAAAACAATACAGTCACCTGATTTGAGAATCATTCATGTATATCAATCAAGGTAAACAGATACAGTGAAGTTATATTACCGTACATAGATTGAGAATGGGTGTTCTTCAACTGAACCAACAAAAGGCTAAAGTGGGTTTAAGTGAAACATAAAATTGTGATTATTGTAACATCACTGAAACAGAAGAACATTTTATATTTCATTGTAATAAGTATATCATTGAACCTGGAACGAGCAATGCTTTTCTCAGATTTAGACACAAACACAATAGAAGAAACAAAAATAATGCTTTTCAAGTTTTCTCAGAAGGCTCAATATGCCATCTCATTATATATCCATAGAACAGGGGGGGGGGGCATTTCATCAACATTTGTCCACCGACAACTGTCGGGGCCGACTAAATTTGACCAATCATGCAGAGGCCTGGAAAATAGTCGTTGACAATAAAATTGTCGGTGAAAATGATATTAGTCGGTGAAAACCACCGACTTATTGTTTCATGAAACGCCCCCCAGGTCGCTTCAAATAAAATTAAAAATAAGAGGCCTGATTTGATATATACCGAAAAGTAAAGTTCTTTTTAGCTTCTTTAGGAGAAGGAAAGTGTTGTAATATGTTATATGACTCGGTGAAATAATAGAGTCTGGCAGACGATGTAGTTACTGATTAGTAGCCATATTGTAAGACCCGAGATTTTTGAAAGTTTTTAATATTGTAATATGTTATATGACTCGGTGAAATAATAGAGTCTGGCAGACGATGTAGTTACTGATTAGTAGCCATATTGTAAGACCCTTTTTATTTGTTGTTGTTGCTATGAATATGTTAAAAAAAACTTTCAAAAATCTCGGTTATTATCCAATATACATGAAGTGTCTTTATGTGAGATTCTAACTATAAACTGGAACCTTTGTTCAATCTATATAGTCTGTCACTTCTTGTGTTTTAATGTTTCTTTCAAATTGTTTTTGGTAGTGTTTAACGATAACGGACAGGTTTTTTACTAATGCGTCCAGAACGTGTTCTGTAAGGGTCTGTCTCGGATCCTGTCAGGTGGTCTAGCGACTGGTCATGGTCAAGTCCGTCTGCAATTCTTTTGTTCATTAGGGTAGGTGTGTTAGCTAGGCGCGCATCTTCAGTTGGCTCTGCCAGACGAGGCATCTGTGGGACATCTCTCAAGTGTACCCTATTCCTTCTGAGTCGCGTGCCATTTGGGGTTGTGACTATGTACGACCTGGCCTGTAGATCATTACATACGTTTGTCACCTCAGCTGGAATCCAAGTGTGGGATTCTTTGTCCAGAAAGCGGACTTTCTGTCTTACTCTGAGTGGCTGGAGCTCTTGCTTGCTTCCAACAGCATCGTAGTCTGTCTTCATGCGTCCCCTGCGCTGCTCCAAACGTTCCTGGTTCTTTTGTCCTTGATATGTTGTATTCGAATCAAGGTTAGCAGGAAGCAGTGTTCTGACTTGGCGGCCGAACATCATTTCGGCTGGGGATGGAAGATGGGTATCCACTGGAGTACATCGTAGGTTTAGTAGAGCTGCTGCTGTACTTTCTCCAGTTGCCTGTGTTTTCCGTATGATCTCTTTCACTGTTCGGACCGTACGCTCTATTTGTCCGTTTGACTGGGGGTACCTTGGTGAGGAGGTCTGATGCGTAATTCCCAGTCCTTGCACATTTGCTGAAAAGCTGCACCGATGAATTGTGGGCCGTTGTCTGACATAATCTCTGTAGGAGATCCCAGAAGGCCAAATATGCCAGTTACAGCATTCGCCACACTTGCACTCGTTGTGGAAGTCAACCGATGTACGACTGGGAATTTCGAGTGATAATCAACTATAAGAAGATACTGAACCATATTCAACTCAAACAGGTCCATGCCAACTTTGGTCCAAGGTGTGATAGGGATTTCATGAGGAAGGAGTGGTTCCCTTCTCTGCTCAGGCATCCTTTCCTGGCATTTGTTGCACATTCTGACACTTTCGTCAATCTGGCGATTTATGTTTGGCCAGTAAACAGACTGGCGTGCTAGGAGTCTCATCTTCTCGATGCCCGGATGGCCTTTGTGCAGCTGCTGAAGGATATCTTGTCTCATAGATTGGGGAATGATCACCTGCCTGCCTTTGAAGAGGACACCTCCAGACATGCCTAGTTCATCACGAAATGGCCAGAATGGGCGCAAATCGTTTGGAAGTTCCTGAATAGTTGCAGGCCAACCAGTATGAGTGAATTCTTTCACTTGCTGTAGAATAGGATCCCTGGTAGTCTCCTTCTGTAGTGCTTCTTGCTTGAGGCTCCCGAAATGGAGCAGATCGATACCCAATAGGTCCTCAACCTCGTCCAGTAGTATGCTTTCTACGTGGACATCCAGCGGAATGTCTTCTGCCTTCGTCGGATTTGGCAGTCTACTGAGCGTGTCAGGAATAATCATCTCTGTTCCTGGTCTGTGTTCAATTGTGAAGTTGTATCCTTGAATCTTCACTAAAAGCCTTTGTAGCCTGGGCGGGGCACTTGTGAGTGGCTTGCTGCATATCGTCACAAGCGGTTTGTGGTCAGTCAGTATCTTGAAGTCTCTCCCAAAGAGGTAAGTGTGAAATCGGGTAATCCCGAAGACAAGTGCCAGTGTCTCCCTCTCAATATTTGAGTACTGGGCTTGGCAGGAGAGAGACTTTTCGAGGCATATGCCACAGGCCTTCCATGCTGTGAGAGGCATGCTCCCAATCCTTTGGATGATGCGTCTACTTCAAGGGTGACAGGTAGTCCTGGATCGTAGTACTTCAGCAAGCTGTCTTGCTGGATAGCTTTCTTCAGCTGGCAGTATGCCTCCTGGTGATCCTCTTGCCACATGAATGGGACATTTTTCTTCATGAGATCACGCAAAATAGCGACTTGGTCTGCATAGTTTGGGATGTAGGGTGACAGGAAGTTCATCATGCCTAGAAACCTCTGAAGGTCCTCCTTATCCTGTGGGGTAGGCATTGTGTGGATATCTTCCACCTTGCAGGGATCGGGACTGATTCCTTCATCTGAGTAAATCGTCCCGAAGAAGTTGATCGAGCTCGCTTTCACTACACATTTGCTGCTGTTGAAAACGAGTCCCTCCTTTGAGGCCACCTCAAGCAGCTTTGTGAGGTTAAGGTCGTGCTCTTCTTCCGTCCTGCCCATGACGACTATATCGTCTGCTATGCAAACACATCCTTGGGTCTGCCCTATTATGTCATCCATCCGCTGTTGGAATAGATCTTGGCTTGTGGAAAGCCCAAACGGAAGACGAAGAAAACAATACCTCCCGAACGGAGTACGGAATGTAGTCATCTCTTGCGAATCTTCACTCAGATGCACTGACCAATAGCCAGATTTCGCATCTAATTTAGTGAAGAACTTCCCATTCGCAAATGATGGATTGATCTCTTCAAGTGTTTGGATTTTGTGAGGGCACCGCTTGAGACTTTCATTCAGGCGCTTCGGGTCTAAGCACACCCGGATTGATCCATCCTTCTTTACTGATGTAGTGATAGAGCTGCACCAATCAGTGTGATGCGTTACCTTACGAATTACACACTGTTTTTCCATCTTGTCAAGCTCGGCTTTTAACTTATCCTTGATATGAATGCTACACTTCCGTGGGGCATCTATGTGCGGATTGGCATCTTCCTTCAACAGAAGGGTAGCTGGGTCCTTGAAGTTACCTATGCGGTCGAATTGGCTCGGCCATCGTGAAATAAGGTCGTCTACTGTCCGTATGCATGGTGCTTGACCTGAAACATTTATAGGTGCTTCAACACATTGTTTCACCGTGTGGAGAGTGACCAGCTTAAGGGCCTTGCTGCTTGAAAGGCCTAATATTGAAGGTCCTGGTACATCAACCACGAAAAACTCCCGTTTAGTCCAACCTGAATCCTCATATTGACACATGAGATCAAGAGAACCGATACAAAGTTTTTTTAAGGTATTGATATTTGCAAAATGTTTGCTTGCAGGTGTTTGGAGTTTCAAGAGGTTTTATGATTAACTGTTATAACTTTTCTTGGTTATTCATTTAAAAAAAAATCTATTGTGAGGGAGATGTTGTATATCCACTTGGAACTACATTAACATGAGATATGATATGTATAAATACCACGCCGAGCTAGGCGGAAGGATACATAAATAAATGGTCTTACAATATGGCTACTAATCAGTAACTACATCGTCTGCCAGACTCTATTATTTCACCGAGTCATATAACATATTACAACAGAAAGGAGGAAGAAAGAAAGAAATATATATGTATGTATGTATATAGGCCTATAGGCCCTATAAATGTGAGGGATACAATATGAAAGAATTTTTTTTTAATTTTTTTTTTTTAATTCTAATTTTTTCTGTTTTTTGCATAAATACTAACCAAAAAAAAGCCCACTATAATGTTTGCTTACAATTAGTGATAATGTGTTAAGAAGAATAAATATACATGATGTGTATGTCAATTATTTACTCGAATGGATTGGAATTTTGGTTAGGAGCGCCCCTAGCTATACGATGTGTCTCAATTTAATGTTTCTGTGTTTCTGAGTGGTCTAGGCACCGTGCGGTATAAAATAAAAAGATCACTGCGCACGCACGCCGAGTAGCCGAGAAGCCTGTTTCAGATCGAGCAAAGCTAGATTTCCATGCAATCGAAACCGGGCTGACCAGATTGTTGAAAACCATCTAGAGACTCCTAATAAATTGCGATACTGGTTAATTAATTATATTTCTACAATTTTTTAATTTCAGTTTCTTTACGGATAACTGAATTTTCTTATATTATAACGAAGATATGGCGTATATATTCAGTACTGAATGAACGCCATAAAACTACTAACAACAACAACAACCCTGTATTCTATGATTCATTTTTAGAGAAGTTATCTGAGAAAAACTGCCTAGCGAACGGAAACCGGGCAAGATCAATTACCGCTGCGCGATTAAAATCACGTCAACGTCGTATACGTAGATCTTATAGACTACTTGTTCGCAGACTATAGGCGCAACGCGTCAACGCATTGTCACAAAATATAAAATATTGATCGGAGATCACGTAAAATTTTCTTATGAGGTAAGTAATTCTCCTCAAAATTTAATCGCCCTTGCTTCAAATCACTTGTAAATATATCGTTCATCCGATTTTTATTCACATGATGCTCTGAATTGCCTGATAAAGAGATAAATTTCTCGTAACGGTCCCATTCGCTTGAAATGATGTATGTTATGTGGGGGATCTGTACTCTGTAGTGTTTGTTAATTGTTGTTTCGTGTTTCGTTCGTTCGGTGATGAAAAGTTGCACACAATCAGTCAGTATCACACAATTTATTGTTGTCTCTCTATTTGGCTATAGTCTATAAATATCATGGATTATGAATCAACACTCACGGTCATAAATTCTGGTTTGGAATTGGAGAGGGAAAGAAGACCCATTGCCATTGGCATTGGCATTGCTGGCATTTGATGAAATGTTTTCTTCTTGACTTTTCAATTTCAGTTTTCTTGTCATTTAATTATTTTGGTCTTTTGTTTTGGTCCACTCCAGCAAAGCATAGAGTCAATGCTAATGCGTATTGATTTCTAGCGCTGTATATGTGCTGAGAGGCAGCAATTGCACACAATTGCACAAGTAGTAGACCTAGATGATAGTAGTAATGCACACAATAAATACGAAGTGGCTGAGCGCGAGCGGCAAGTTTGACAGTAGACTCACGATTTGAATTTTCAAAGTATTTTTTCTAACATCGGTAAGTTGAAAAGATTGTATTTTACTGCTATCATGCTATTTATTAAAAATTAAAATATAAAATATGGAATAGCAGGATATGTGGAAGTCTCCACATACACACACACAATCAGTGCGTTTATCTTCATCACCTTGAAGCAGCACTTACACTGGAAGAAGAAGAAGGATTAGGTGTCATCAAATGTCACTAAAGACAAAAAGTATTGATTTTTAGTGAACTCAGTTGAGTTTTGTACAGTGGTGTTTGAAATGTTGAGAATCAATAGAGGTCGTCTAAAAGGTTTTTAATACACAAAAAGTATACTATTACCAATGCTGCTATGTGTGATTTTAATTATTTAGCTGCCTACTCGGTCAAGGGACAAGACTACTGTAGTGTGTACCTAGACAAGTGTGATTTTTCATTTCACGGTATTAAATGCTCTGAATTCTCATGTTTAGGTGGTGCAGGATTCAAGGAGAAGAAGGATCATGACATCAACGGACAACTCACAGCTAGCAGCCTCCCACAGGAGAGCGCTCTTGGTTGCCGTGGCAGCGACCTGTAGCGAAGCGGGCTTCACAACAGGAGATGAGGACTGCCTGGAGACGCTGGCAGAAATCATGCAAAGCTGTGAGTGGGTTATATCATAGAGACAGTCTCTCATCAGAAGATGCACATGGCTGATTTGGGAGACTCTGTCCCATTTAAAAGACTCTCTCCCATATTGGACATTTAACTTACAAAGGAACAAAGGGAACAGCACCAACAACAAGGCTGTTTTTTCCGGCTTACATCGAAAGGGTGCGGCGCGGTGTGATACGCTCAACGCTCCCTTTCAAGAAAAGCCCCCCCCCCTTGACACACCCTTTCGATGTAAGCCTTTTTTTCAATCAAATGTTTGCCATACTGAGGTGAGGATCAATTTTTAAGTAGACAGCTAGTCAAAAGGGGTTATTTTTCATGAGGAATCTGCTCATCAAATTTTTATTTTGAGCAAAGGGCAAGGTAATCCATTTACAGCAAATGTATGGCGAATGGGAGACTGTCTACCAATCAAGCCAAAATTGCTCACAAAAATCTTGAGAAAAGTCCCTGACATTGGAGACAGTCTCCAAAATAGGAATTTGTCTCCCATATTGGATACTGTGCATCTCTACGGCTCATCACTTGCAACTCATACCACTTTTAAAGCCTGTCTGCACTAGTTTGGCCAGGAGGGATTAGACCTCCCAGCGTGGTCACTGACAGGTGGTTATCTCATCAACTCCGCTCTCAATTAACATAAGAAAAAGAGGATCATGGGGGACCAACGGGCACCGCTTAGGCATTGCTTTCTATATAGAGGGAGCAAGTAGCTACAGTTACATGTAGTACAATGGGGCTTTAAAAGACAAATTTTAGGAGTAAAAATGAAAAATGATTTGTGAATTATTTTGTCGTCTTTATATTCCAATGATGTGTGTGAAGTAATATCGCAGCAGTAACGTCACAAGAAAAGTATTTCTCTTAAAGTACCCTGTTCAAATAAAAAATATGAAAGATGGTTAAAACTTTGGGACCATATTTTGATGCCACACATTTATGTAGTGTAGTCCAATATACTCATACCCCTTTTCAGTGCTTCTTATTCTGATATAATTATAATTTTTGATGATTACCCTCACAGGATCTACCCAATCTTATAATGAATAAGCACATGAAGTCACATACCTATATCTCAAATGCAAATGATTTGGTATTCAATTCATTGCTCGCATATTCATGTAATGTACGATTTTCCATTATGTACTGAAATATACAAATTGTTCTCTTGGTATTGTTTCACAGCCACCTTAACATATTTTAAAGTTTTCTCCAAACAAAGATATGTCCCATTTCATATTGGCAGTCAAGAATAATGATTTCATCTCACTTTTAATGTACTTGTGTTTATAAACTGTATAAGTATGTAAAGGCATGCAGTATCTATGAAACATTTTGCATAGTTGTGAACTGTATTTTTCATAAGTTTCTTGAAACGTGATTTATATTTTTTCCTCCAGATATCACTGAGCTAGGGCAGAGCAGCCGATCGTACTGTGAGCTTGCTTGCCGCTCATTGCCGATGGTTACTGATATCGGCATGGCGATGTCTCAATCGGGAGTGGATGCTTCAGAACTCAAGCAATTTGCTCGCAGGAAGAATAAGATCATCATTCCTAAACGTAAGGCTCTTTTACTTGTATTATGTATGGGGGGATGAGAGGTGAAGTAGAGAATAGAAAGAGATAGGGGTAAGATAGACAAAAAAGAGGAGAGAGACAGGGAAAGGATAGAGAGAGTGAGAGAACAAAAAAGAAAGTGAGAGAGATGGAGTAAGAGGCAGAGAATAAGGTAGAGAAAGATAAGATGAGAAGAGGAGGGGAGAAAGAGAAGTAGAGTATTTGTAAGAGAGAGAAAGAGAATGAAAGAAAGAAAAATACTGTCCAATGTCCAATACTTTCTTTTGTCCATTATAAGTGCTGATGCATGAACTGTCTTGTTTTACAGAGTACACATGATCTTATAGATTTAGGTCAAAGGTCAAATTCTTTACTCGTTATTTTGCAGAGGACAGACTGCGTCCGACCTCTGACCCATCAGGCTTGCAAGTAGGTCAACGTAACAAACATCCCTCATACATCTATGATCATCTTCCGGCGTTCCCAGACTCCCATACCTACATCCAGACTCCGGTAAGCATCCGCCCATGCCTCACACTGCCAACTTTTGGTCCCGTCGATGTGACTATGATTTAACTTTGCAACCTCTTTTGCCATGTCAGGAGCAATGTTACCAAGATATGGAAAAAAAGTTGTTTGTATTTTTTTCCGTTAGAGTTTCAAACCACAAGACAATGACGACAAGGCTGTATGTGAGAAGGCTGACTCACACCATCATATTATTTATAGGAACATGTAGCAAAAGAAAAATTTAAATAGCAGTGTTGCCTATTTGGATATAAGGAAATAAAGTTATTTGTATTTCATCCATCAGAGATGTTATATCATAATGTGATATGGGCTATACAGGGACGGCATATTATTATCTTTCTTATTTTTCTGTCTGTCAGACCTTCAAGCCTCAAGACAATGATTACAAGACGGTCCGAGAGAAGGCGGCCTCACAGCGTCGCGATGTAGAGAGAGCCTTGACTAGATTCATCGCTAAGACAGGAGATAACCAAACGCTCTTCCCTGGAGACAGCAATCTCTTTCCATGTAAGTGGATGATGTCTTTTGGCAAGGCAATAATCTATATTTGCCACTTTATACCCAGGAGAGAAATGGGGACCTGGTAGGATGACGAAATCCATGTTAGTAATTGCCATACGCACCCATGGTGACCATATCATAGGAATACTCCCCCAGGGAGTGGAGATGGTGCACAGTGTGCGTGAATGAATCTGATATTATACACGTATTGACTGGTGTGAACCTTGATGAGATAATCCCTGAAGCGCGTTTTCCAAATTCAAATGAGTGAAATATGCTAAGTATTATCAACGCATGTTGATATCACGTGGAGAGCTGTGGACCAATCAAACCTTTTAGGATTTGTTTTAGTAAACTTCCACATGAAAATTGTTAGTCTGTTAGTTTGTCCTTCCAGAGTTCTGTTTTTGGGGTTAGTGCTCCAAAGCTCTTTTAGAGGTTGACCCATTGCTAAGGGAACAGGGGGGTGTTTCACAAAGATCCTAAGTTGAACTTACATGTATCTCTAAGTTGGACTTAACAATTATGGAAAGCCGTTAGCATCTCTGAAAATATTTTGTAAAAGTTACTTTCAAAGGCATAAAATGTTGATTCAAATCATTCATATTTTCTATTATCAAGGAGATTTCATGTTCTTGAGGCGGAATTTATAAAAAGTCTAAAATACTTGAATTTTCACTTTTGAATATATTTTATTTTAAGGCTACAAATGGCTCTCCATAATTTTTAAGTCCAACTTAGAGTTAAGTTCAACTTAGGATCTTTGTAAAACACCCCCCTGGGTGGCTCCTGTATTAAGTCTATGGGAATGAGAGAATTTAGTACCGTAGTCAATGGGTTAAATTGTCCCCTGGGGCCCGTTTCTCGAAACCAGCGACAAGACAGTCATAACTTTATCCGCCAACTACGGAGATGTCTCTGATCTTCCTAAACCATTTCACGAAGAGCTTACTAGCTAGACATCTCGTAAAAATCGATACTATCGGCGAGAAGAGGAGCCAAGACATAGCCTTAGTCGCAATTCCACCGGATTAAAAAAAAAGTAATTTGAGGAAAACTGCAACTATTTAAATGAATTAGGACTAACAAAGATAGAAAATGGTACCAGGGAATAAGAGATGCAATATACTTCAAAATTTGAGTAAATTATACCATAGAAGTACTTTTAAAATATAATTGTGAGTATTTCATTTCATGACCGGTGAATCAGTTTTGCTTTTGAAATGGGTACCCCCCGGATATTTTCATTTGATAGTTTATGAAAATACATGTATACCCCTATATTATTTTTAGTAAAAATACGATGGTATGAACATTTTGTCCAACGTTTTAGGCATCAGCACAATATTGAAATGACAAAATTTCAAAATTCCAAATGTTAAAACACATGTTTTAAACTATTCAGTTTACCCATTTGAAGATATAATTTATCTCGAAATGAATATGGGTCTGAAAACTAGAGAATAGTCTTCTGACTATGGCTTGCCTGCCGTGGCAGATTACCCATCCATTCGAGGATTTTACAATGTGGAAATAAACGCGTATAATCAGTTTAGTTAAGTGGAAAAAGCCTTAGATATAAACATGGCATATTTTCATAAGACTTTCAAATATAAAAAATGATAAAAAATGAATGTGTAGAAAGATCATAGCTGGAGGATTTCTTTTCCTTTTTGCCAGCCATAGTCTACCCAATAAATGACATGTGATGGCGCTGCCCATCGACTAAAAAGTTATGACAGAGGTATGACGGTGTTGGAGGCATCATAACTACTTAGTCAGGATGTTGTCCTTGATATTAGCAAAGAGGGCTTCGTGAAACACATAGCGGACAAGTAGCTTACTAACGCTGATTTAGTCAAGAAGTTAGACTTATGACGGTTTCGAGAAACGGGCCCCTGGTTCTGTGTTTTTATCTTCGTCCCTGAAGCCTGTACCCCTGCACCTGTACCCTACCACAATGCGTCCATCATACCCCCAGAACACAGATAACTGTATTATTCCTTCGCAGTTTAGAATTTTCTAAAGATCTAAACAAATCAGCATTGCCTTCTCAAATGACCACCAACCAGACAAGATTATCTTTCACACTTACATAGTTCAAAGAGAAGGTTGAGTTCTGGGGAGAAGTGAACAATAATTTGTGAGCGTTTCCATTGTTATTATGCAAGTGTGGAAAAACATCAGAGAGAAAAAAAGTGATTCTTTATTTTATAGGATAATTGAGATGAACTCTGTACATGTACGTACTATCAGTCTATGTAAATATAATGTCTCAGATATCAAAAGAAGAGGACAGCAATCATGACTATTTTGAAATCTGGCTAAAACATTCACGGCACAAGAAAGCTTTGCTGAAGCTTTCCTCACAGGCTAGGAGAATAAGAGAGATTCATGATGGCTCTGTGTTTTTATCTTTGTTCCTGAAGCCTGTACCCCTTCACCTGTAACCTACTACAATGCATCCACCATACCCCCAGAACACAACAAATGCTTCATGATAACTCTCATTATTATGCAGTTTATAATTTTCTAAAGATCTAAACAAATCAGCTTTGCCTTCTCGGATGAGCACCAACCAGACAAGTCAAAAGGTCAATGTGTATGAAAATTTACAATATGTATTATACATAAAAGTGCTAATTTGTACATGAAAATAGTGATTATAGATTCCGCTCCGTGTTGCCAATTTAATCTCTTGTCTTTGTTCCTGCAGTGATAGCCTGTACCCCTTCACCCGTACCCTACCTCGACGCCCTCATACCCTCGGAGCACGACGTCCTCGAGGAACACGAAGACAACCAAACTCTAGAGGGCGACATGAAATCGGCAGATGAGAGCGAGGAGAAGCGGGATTCCACAGATGCAGAAGGGAAACCGAAAGGCACGGAAGACGATGGAGGATCAACGCCAGCGAAAAGACGGCATGACCCAGAGATTATCGACAATCCGTTTCTACGGCAACCGAAACGTCCGCGGTACAAGAAAAAGAAGTGATTCTTTATTTTATAGGACAAATTTGAGATGAACTCTGAACATGTACGTACTATGTAAATACTATGTCTAAGAAATCAAGAAAAGAGGACAGCGACACAAGAAAACAAAGTGATACACAATGTGAGAGGACAGCTGGTAGTCTCCATTTGCGTTGTGTCATAGTTTACTTAGCCCCGTACCCTGGACTTGGTGGAATTAGTGTGTATACGAATCTCAGCAAAATTCGACGACCTACATGTACCTGAAAATTACTGAAGCTTTTCTTGCAGACTAGGAGGATAAGAGAGATTTATGACGATGAGCTTTGCTTATGGGTTCTTAGTCTTACACACTGGAGGGTGTATGAAGATTGCTTTCCTGACTGCTAAGAAAACATGTGTGTGCTTGTTAGTAAGCAATCAGGGGTCCTCTCTAAGTCTGAGGGACTTAGTAATGAGGATTAAAGACTTACCAAAGGGGACAAATGCATTGACTTGGTTTCAAATCCGGGACCTTCCGATTACGAGACCACTGCTCTACCACTGAGCCATCGCGCCTCCTGTGTGCATTACGTAAGCCTGTCTGTAAAAGTGAAGTCCACACTCTGAGTGTGATAATACCTGTAAATGCCTAAATGGTGTCAAAGTCTCCATGAGAACCCAATGCAGTGAAACCTCATTACAACAAGGTCCTTGGGACCATGGAAATTACCTTGTTATAATAGATACCTCGTTATATCAGAGCTCTTTATAATGAGGTTCCACTGTACATTGTATTATGTGGTCAGCCAACTGGATTTATTTAAACGTTGCCATCTGGAGCTACTCTGTAACGGTGTAAATAAACAGCATTAAGATATCTTTCTTAAACAAAATGATGACCCTTGAATACTCTTGTTTTGTTACTTGCCTCTTTCATTCTTATTACATTAACAGTGTTTAAAGTGTACCAATCACCTACAATTATTAGAATAAAATAATATCATTAATATTAATAAAATCAACCTTAACAAAAATTAGCCCTGCATTAGTGCATTCTATGCGTTAACGGATGAGAAGTAAGTACACACCCTATACTACTCTAGAGCACATAAGGGTGCATCAACCAGTCTAGTCTCTAGTCACTTTTGTGTCTAGTGAGAGTGTATTTGAACCTGCAATATCTCTGTATAGAAGTAGTATTTGAAGTAGTATTTTGATAGAGTACCGAAGCTGTGACGTCATAAAAATCTATTTTTGGAATTTCTCAATTTTTTCTTCATTTTCCGAAAGAGCATCAAAAATAATGTCCAAATGTCGAAAACCAATTGAATAGGTTAAGTATTGGCTGAGATATGACCATCTGAATAAAAAGATTGCCTACGGGAACTCAGTGTTACATTGCTCTGGCTCCTAATGTTATGAACCAGAGCAATATATTTTTGATGACGTCACACTTCACCACTCTATATAGCGGCCTGGAACTATTAATAACTTACAGAGCTATTTATTTCCAGGTGATTGGTATATTTTAATAAGAGGGTCCTACTATTGGGCCTGGTCTTTGGGCCGTTAAGCAGGGCTGGTTTGAGAACTGGCTTTAGGGGAAGGATTTAGGCTGATAAATTTTGTGTTGCAGAGGTCAGAAAGGTGTGTGCATGATAACTTTTATACATAGAAAAAATATGTTTTGGAGAAATGTGTTGTGGACAAATGTTTTGTAGAGAAATGAGTTGTAGAGAAAAGTGTGGTAGAGAAATGTGTTATAGAGAAAAAGTGTGGTAGAGAAATGTGTTGTTGAGAAATGTTTTGTAGAGAAATGAGTTGTAGAGAAAAGTGTGGTAGAGAAATGTGTTATAGAGAAAAAGTGTGGTAGAGAAAAGTGTGGTAGAGAAATGTGTGGTAGAGAAATGTGTTGTAGAGAAAAGTGTGGTAGAGAAATGTGTGGTAGAGATATTGTGTTGCAGAGAAAAGTGTGGTAGAGAAATGTGTTATAGAGAAAAAGTGTGGTAGAGAAAAGTGTGGTAGAGAAATGTGTGGTAGAGAAATGTGTTGTAATGTTAGCCCGGTAAATCTAAATGAAAGGGAGATGGAGGGAAAATGTAGGGGAGAGAATAGAGAGAGGGAGAAAGAGAGAGAGAGAAGGGGGAGGAGAAAGAGAAGAGGGTGTTTGAGAGGGAGAGAATAGTCAATATGGAACAAGAGATGAAGTCGTGGAAGCAAAAAGAGAATGTGCATATATAAGGCTAGGAGGCAGAAAGAAATAGAGAATTATAGGGAATAAGGAAGATGTAGGAGAGACTGCAAGAGAGAGAGAGAGAGAGAGAGAGAGAGAATAACATTCTCTGGTACATTATTCTCTCTTCTTGTATTTTCTTCTATTCATTTCCCTCTCGTTCATCATCCTATCTTCTGTTTCTTCCTGGCGTGTATTCCCATCATTTATCTTTCTAGGGCCCCATAACACCAAGATTTGCAATTCTTTATTTTAATAAATCTTCTGCTGTCTTTCAATTCATGAACCTTTTACTCTACTTCAATTTCTTTCATTATCTTTGGATTTATTCTGCCTTTTAACAGTATTTTCGTTTTTGGTCACTCTTTAAACACATATAACTCTGATCTCTACCTCTAACACTTATTTTTTTCTCTCCCTCTTCCTCCCCCATCTCTCACTCTTTTTCTATCTTTCTCTCTCTATCTGCCTGTCTGTCTTTCTCTCTGTCTCTCTCTGTCTTTCTCTCCCCTCCATCTGTACTGTAATATCTCTAACAATGACAAAAGAACACTCTCTATCTGCCTGTCTGTCTCTCTATGTCTCTCTTTCTCCCCCTCCATCTGTACTGTAATATCTCTAACAATGACAAAAGAACACTCTCTATCTGCCTGTCTGTCTCTCTATGTCTCTCTTTCTCCCCTCCATCTGTACTGTAATATCTCTAACAATGACAAAAGAATACATATAAAGATCATAATGATAATAATGCATTATGTCAATAACACTAGAGATACATACATGCAGGCATACATCCATATTAGTCTCCCATGCAGCCTCATACACCTATGGTCCTCCCCAAGTACATTCACCATATTCAGCAAAGAAATAACATTGAAAATGCAAACATCCCAAACTTTGTTTTGCTTGTGGAAGCATATACATGTACACAAGACATGTCAAATACTTTTATTTTCATTTTAAAACTCCATATATAGACATTCTCAAACAAAGCAAATAATAAATACAATGTTCCTGGATATACAAAAATATGATAATAATTTATAGATTTCTTGTATTTTCATGTACAGTTGTCGCAGCGCATATCAATATAAACGTAATAAACAGTAATATTAGAACTATCTTTTGTCTTATACATGTCAGGAACCCATATTACAGATGATGATCATGAAAACTAAAACTATACAATTGTGTGTTTGTTTTTTTTTTATGCAGAAAAGGTAAAGGATCCATGAAAATTTGTGCTATTACGAGGCTCATAAGCATGAATCAATGATAAATAACACTGATTGGCGTCATGACGAGTTCAATTTTCGACCATTTAAAGGTACTATGTCCCATTTGCAGGCCAAACAAATGAAAAGGTTAAATTCCAACGGCATTTGAAAGACAGTACTAATTTTAGAACTGTCCTCAAAACGAAAGAGTTTGAAAATGGCTTTTTGTGCGAAAATAACGACCATTAGTTGTTGAATCGACTTAAGTGATTGCAATCACCTAAGTAATAGTCTGATTTTCAGACCCTTTTACCGAATGGTCATACGTTTTGTGCTGCACAGAGATTCAATCAGTTTAATTTTGGCCATTACAAGTAATGGGTTATTGATGTAGACAAATGCTCATGTACCTGTTACAGCTCATTTTATGTATGTTATTACCAAAGAAAAAAAAGATGTCAGTCAGTCACTCTATAGTGTCTGACAGTGAAGTCTAGAAGGCAAACGGGTTTCCTTGGATAATTTGAATACTAGGACACTGCTAATGTTTAAATGTCATAGATAGGACATACATGACATATTCATAATTCCAGCAAAGTTCTACAGAATTTGATGTTGGCTGCAAAAGGGACATACAGGGCTGAAATATATATGTATAGATCATAAATTAAATTTTTATTCATCATGACTCCAATCAGAGTTCTATTTCTAGCCCTCTATCTGTTTCACCTGTAGCAACTGTAGAATAAATTTATTGTTATCATATTATTGGTGACATGTGACAGGTATTTAACAGAGTCTGGAATATATAGACTAATCCCACCTATTCTACATGCATAAATGCTATCACTGCTTAGTAACTTGTATATATTCTAATTCTAACACTGCCTCATGGATGTCATCTCAAAGTGATTTGTATCCAGTGGAAGAGGTGCTATGTAAATTGCAACTATTATCATAATACATTGGACTCTATCATATGATGAGAGATAAATAGAGAATTTGGATAGTTGATTTTGAGTACTCCTTAAATCAGTGCTCTGACAAGATGCTTCAGTGAAGAGTATGCAATGTAAGATGAATAAGAGTAAATCTGGGACCCGTTTCACAAAGCCTTTTTTCAATGACAAATGACAAAAATCAGTTACAAATCTGCTGATAACCGATCAGAAGCAAGGATTTTACTAGCTTAATAACAAAAACTGTCATTTGTCACTGATGACAAGTTTTGTGAAATTTGGCCCAGGATTATTATTTTCCCACTCCATAAACCTTTTAATATCCATGTCGGGTGAAATCATTGCAGGCCCAAATGCACTTTAATACCTATAGTAACATACTGATACCTATAATACCATGATACATAAAACACAACCATTTGCTAATAACACAAGCAAGCATTCAAGCACTCTTTAGAAATGATCACTTAACCATTCTGATGTGCTCACAGACTTTAAAAAGATTCCTGAGATGGCAAAAGTGATAAATAATAATAATAATAATTTTTCATTCTTGACTGCATTCTCAAAATCAAAATATACACTGAATCTTTGAGCATCTTAATAAAACAGTGTTTCAGGTGCAAGTGCTATATATTTTTTTTCGCTACGAGATTGACAACATAAATTATCCTGGAAAATGTGGCCATAAAACTCGCCTTTCTGAGGTTCCTTTTTTTATATTTTTTAATCACCAGAGCCCTGTTTCATAAAAATTGTTATCAATAACAAATGCTAAACTTCGATGACAAATTTTCTCTCAGCCAATCAAATGCGACGATTTCAGTAGCTTATAACAGTTATTGTAACTTCTTATTAATAACAAGTTTTATGAAACAGGGACAATATCATTGTCTATTACTAGATTACATGGCAAGATGATGCATTGTTAGTTTGTTACACCATACTATCAAAAGATAATCAGAAGAAACAAAAAATATGAAATAAAGAGATCATTTGAATTATATAAAAAAATCAAGACAGAACAAAATAAAAAGAGTTGAAAAAATCCTAAGATAAATTAAATACAAAAACTTACAGAGAAAACAGACCGCATGAGGAAAATGGAGAGAGAATGAAAGATAGCGAGACAACAGAGAGGAGAAAGAGAGAGAGGGAAGAGGAAAATGGAGAGAGGGGGAGACAGAGAGAGAAAGGAAGAAAGAGAAAAAGTACTGCACATGAAAAGTTAGATTTACATTTTTTGTATATAAAAATACTCAAAGTTTAAATTTTGCAACCCACCCTCCTCTCACATCTCAGTAACAATCGTTTCCCATCCTCAATCTGTGGAAGGCTAATTGGTTAGTTGATAGAGAGAGAGCGAGAGAGAACGAGAGAACAAGAGAGAGAGAGAGAGAGATAGGAGCGAGCTGAAGAAAAGTGAGAGTACTGCACAATGAAACCTTGGATATCAATTACCAATATAATCCTCTCACATCTCTTCCACCAATCGTCTGCCCTCCTCTATCTCTGGGATGCTATTTGGCGAGTCTGACGTCAACCATAGATACGCATCAAGCATGTCATCAAGGCAATTACAGATGAACCTGATAAATGGTCTGATATCCCCAGCATTAGCCTGTTTGATGGTCTCATAATAGTGCTGTCTTTGCGAGAGCTTGATAATGACGGGTGGGTACCCTGCTCGTAGCAAGATTAGATTCATCAAAAGACGCGACGTCCTTCCGTTCCCATCCATAAAGGGATGTATGTAAATAAATTTATAGTGCGCCAGCGCAGCAAATTCCACCGGGTGCAGAGATAAGGCTTCTTCGGAATTCATCCAGTCAAGAAAATCATCCATGAGGTCGTTGATCTCCACTGACGGGGGCGGGACGTACCCTCCCACGAAAACCTGCGTGGTCCGCAGGGTCCCCGCCTCTAGAGGGTCGACGTGTCCTAGGACGCGCTTGTGAATCTGGAGGATGTCGTTGACCGTGATCTTCCCGAAGCGATGCATGAGGGTGTTGTTGATGAACTGCAGGGCGAGGTTCAGGCCTAGGACTTCATTGTGCTCCATGACGCTCTTTCCGCCCACGGCCAATCCTGTCTCCATGATGGATCGCATCTGTTCTAACGTGAGAGTGTTGCCTTCGATTGCGGTGGTGTGGTAGATCTGAAGGTAGTAGAACTCCTCCTGGGCTCGCTGAAGAGCACGGCTATTCTCTGGGATCTGCAGCCCCATTTGTTCTTGCTTGTCGTCCACCTTGGCAAACATACCCTTGTCAATTTCCGCTACTGCTGCGGATGTTCTCTCCTGCACAAAATGGGAAATAAATAAAACATACAGTGACACCAGTATAGAAAGCCGTTGTCATTTTTTAATCTTACAATTCGGATCCCCTTTGAACAAAATTAGTGTTTAGTCAAATCCATTGTAGGTGAACTCATCATCATCATTTAGCAGCTGTGGGGTTGGACATTTCATTTCCCTTATGGCCATTCTCCAAGCCTGTTGGTCTTCAGCGTCTACCTGGGTGAGGCCAAATGCTCTCATTTCTTCTTCTTGTGTTTCCTTCCAAGTTTGGCGAGGCCTGCCTCACCATTTCTTGCTTTCAGTAGCCAATGGCTTTCTACTCTCCTAACCACACCACCATACCATCTCAATCTACTCATCCTTATCTCCTGTGAGATTTTTTCAATCCTACGGATTATAGGAGCTCTTCATTCTTTTACCTATCATAGAGAGAGATCTTGCACATTCATCTAATCTTCTTTTCTCTGACATTATTTTAAAAGAGACACTACTTACCTGTTTGTAAGGGCTCTGGAATGAGAGTTGTTTGCGATGAGAGCACAGGAGTAAAGATGGTTGGCTCTCACCACGTCCTCATCCTCAATGAACTCTCCATAAGCGTTGAGAGTGTCTGCATGGTTAGGATCCAATGCTAAGGCATGCTGGAAGAGTTTGTGAGCCTTCTCCTTCTTCCCCTGGGTATGGGCATCCAAGGCCTGATGGACTGCTGCCTGTACTTCACCTGCAACATCTAGGAGAGAAGTAGGGTATCAAAAGACAATTACCCCACATCATCTTCGGAATATGTCTCTCCCTATAGCATTCTTTATTCATGTATTCAAGCATCACATCTGACTCGAGAAGAATGACTATGTCAGAGAGCAATATTTGCTTTATTGAGGCCGGGCATCCAACTGAACCTTCGCCTTGCATCTACAGTTTATATTGGTATCAACAGTATCGCTTGTAAACTACTTCAAACTGTTGTTTTAAATCAAATGTCCAGATACACAAGCTGTCCACTGTGTCCTGACACAAAAATTGTATCATTAGCAAACCAACAACAAAATCAATAACATAAGGTTTAAGAATGAAGCAGTGAAAATTGAGAAGGTACAAAGAAAAGCAACAAAGTTAATTCCTGAGATCAAACACCTATCCTACCAAGACAGACTCAAAAACCTCAGTATGTATTCTCTGCAATACCGAAGGATAAGAGGTGATCTAGGTCTACAAGTTGATGAACGACCTCGTAAACTCCGATCCCACAGCCTTCTTCACATCTGCACCTCATGAAGCTACATGTACATGTACAAGAGGACACCACCAGAAGCTGTATAAGCAAAGAAGCAACAGCTTCGGTCCGAGAGTAGTTGAATCCTTGAATAGCCTCCCTTCATTTGTCATCTCAGCATCATCACTTTACCTTCAAATACCGCAAATACTGGAAGAATGCTGAGACAGCAGTCGAGCTTCCAGGTCTATCTTCTTGGTCTATCTTCTTGTACTCATTCTCTTAATCATTCTCATTATTATATACAAGACAGGGAGGCAGAGGGGCAGGAGGTAGCATCTTGACTGCACAATGTACAAACTAATGTCCCAGGAGCAAGGAAATCACTACGAGTATTGAGAGACATAACACTGTTCCTTCCAGCAACGATCAAGCCTGGTTTTGAAGGTGTCTATGGTGGGAGCCACAACGACTACTTCAGGCAGAGAGTTCCAGTCGTCAATCGCTCTGTGACTAAATGTGTCTTTCCTTACATCACTAAATTCCTTCAAAATTTATTTGGACAAGCACTGGTCCTCTCAACACCGAATGCTTCCATAAAATCAAATCCGTGCGTCCACCCACCATGCAAGTAATAATAATAATCAGGGGAAAAATACACGGGGGCTCGGGGCGAATTAGCCCCCGAAATGCGAAAAAGAGCCCCCGAAAGTCATAAAAGAGCCAAAAAAATTTGCATAGGGTCCAATGCAAAACAAATTAAAGAGTGTTATTTCCATGCAAGCAAGCTTGAAAAGTAGCCCCCGAAATTTTTTTAATAATTTTTTTCCCTGATAATAGTTCAGGTTAAAACCAAGCACCAATCGATGAAACGACCGGAAGATTCAACAGGATCACCTCTTCTTCCGTACACTGATGATGCTGATAAGATTAACATTCAATGTCAATGACCAGTGACATTATTTACTAAAAATAAAATACTGATTACCCTGGCCCGATTACAAAAACAAATTTTAATTTGTTCAGGCATATCTGTAATGTAAACCTAGGCCTATTTATGCTCAACATATGCTACTCTAGACCAGCACAAGGAGAAAAGGTGAGGTCATATTTTTCTTCAATAAGCAAAAGTCAATTCTTCAATGGAATTTTAATAAAATAAATTTAATGAAAATAAAGCAAAACAGCACAAATCATTTTTCTGTTAGTGTTAGTTAGTTTAGTCTAGATCTACTTTGAACTCATGATCGATGATCCTGATACTGATAGCTCTAGATCTAGATCTATTCTAAAAGTCTTACTAATACTGTTAATAGTTACTCAGTGCCAATTTTTCGTTGAAAAATAATAACCTTACCTGGTGAAAGAGATGATTTCTGCGACGGTGACACTGGCCAATTTCGCAAGCCGTAATCAAATTTCTGCACTTCGGTGTTTGGGAGTGTTGACAATTCTGTTGTCCCACTAATAAATTTCCGTGTTGGTAAAAATATTCCCAGATTCGTGACCAGTATTGCGCTTACTACTCCACCCAATACAAATAATATGGCACTAAATACGCTTGATGAAATGTTGATCGTCAGAATTGTGCCTTTCTGCGATTTGTTATCTCCGCTTTCCATGATTTTGGTCCACCCAAATTTTCATGTTGATTATGATGCAATCGGCTCAGCTGTCACTTGTCAGCTCGCGAGAAAATAGATTTGGCAGTTTCTGATTGGATAAAAGTACTAGACGTCACGAACAAGATGGCTGCGCCCATGGAAGTCAACCCAGTCAGTTAGAGAAATTTCATGAAGAGATTTACAGGCTGATCGTACATAATATGTCTTTATTTACAGTTAATAGGTAAGAAAATATCTATTATTACAGGATTATCTTCATTTTGGTTTAATTTATATTTTATTGCCTTAGTAATGAATATATGTTTACCACGTGCACGTGTTCATTTCATTGAATTTGTAAGTCCCACCTACCCATTTTGGTGTAGGTCTAGCATTAAAATTACAATTCACTCACCTGTGACTTGCCACTTGGCATGGACATGGTATTCCATTAATGATTGATTACTATTCGCAAGTGGACGAGGGAAAGAGAAGCATAGGAATGTAAGATAGAAAGAAGAAGAAGAAGAAGAATTACAAGAAACTAAAGAATAAACTCAGCAATACTCGATATAGACAATAGGACTATAGGAGTAGTAGGACTAGGAGTAGGACTAGATAGGAGGAGGAGGAGGAGAGGAAGAAGAACAATTAGACAGTGAGTTAGACTTAGAAGAAGATGAAGAAGTAGAAATGAGAAGAAGAAGAGCTAGGAGGAGGAAGGGATGGGAGGGGGACAGTTAAGACTAGGAGTCTGAAATAACATTTATAATTGAAGTAATTTGATTACAAAAAATGTTGACATCTTTTTAATTCGTTTCCAATCTTTTCTTAATTGATGTTTACCCCTTTTTCATTTGATGCATCCAGATATTTAGGAGAATCCCCTTTGGAGTCAGGAGCAAGTCCAGGGCCAAGCATCCTAGACAAGATCAATGCCAAGGCTAAGGCAAGAGAGGATCAACGGAAGCAGACACCCCTAAAAGACTCGTCTCCCACCCAGGGGTCAAAGGTCAAACATGCAACACCAAGGAGAACAACAGCCAAAGATGGGTCGCCGTCTCAACAAACCCCTGGGACAGATTCTGTTAAACGGAAGAAGAAGAAGAAGTCTGCCGTGCTGCAAGAAAGCAGTGATGCTGTGAGGCATGATGAAGATGGAGGGGACACATTGTCACCTCAGTATGAAGAGATGAAAAAGGAAGATGAAAAGAAGAGCAAGGATGAAGATGTTACCATGACGATTAGGGATGCGGCAATGCTTACCGCCAAGGAGAGGAAGCAGAGAGTTATCGATCAAGGACTAGTGGCGAAGGATTCAGTCGTGACTAGAAAGAAGAAGGGGAAGAGGAAAAATGAGGAAGGGAAGGCGAAAGAGGGTGAGGACATGAGTGAAAATGAGATAAGTGAAATGTCAAAGAAAACAAGACTTGAAAGGAAAGATGGAGAATCCCTGGAGCTTTCTCCTAATACCAAAAGGACTAAAGAAAAACTACAAAAGAAAGTTGGGAAGAAAGATAGGACAGACAAAAATCAAACAAGTGGAGATGAGGAACACAATGAAGCCAATGAGAATGAAAGAAGGAAAGAAGAAGAGGAGGAAGAACAAATGGAGGTACATGTAGACATGGAGGAAGAAGAAGATGGAGGAATGGTAGAAGAGGAGAGGCTAGAATCAGAAGATGAAGGGGAACATCACAACTTCGTAATACTTGGTGACTTTGAGAGAAAACACAAAAAGAAGCAGGTAATACTATCCTGATGTCAGAGCCTGCCCAAATTTTCAAATCGTATCAAATCATTTATTTTCCTCTATAAATAACAAGAATGACTGAAAAATTATCGTTGTGAATATGAGTTTCATAATTATAAAAAGCAGATAAATAGCTTATTGAAAATGAGCCCATTATGAATTTTAAAAATATATTGATATCATGTCTATTGTCTAATAATATCTTATGAGATTGTAACTTGTTTTCCTTTTTAATTTTCTGAAAGGATTCAATGCAGAAAATTTCTGTTTATGTGATTCTATTCTATTCTATTGCCCAAGTGCTATTATCTAACCTGAATATCCTTTTTTTTTGCAACAGGTTCAAGAGGCCCTCCCTGATTGGTTAGCTCGACCCTCTGTCATCAAGCAAAGTCTAACAAATGACTTACAACCAGTCAACTCCATCAAGGGTCTGGATGACAGACTAGTCACAGCATTGGCAGATATGGGAGTGGAGAAATTCTTTCCAGGTCAGAGTCCAGTTCTTATTCCCCACTATAAAACTAAACTCAAGATGAATTGCCCCTAAATGTATCTCTCTTTCTTCATATATATATTTGTGAGCATTTTTTTCTTCTTTTGTTTTGTCCTCCAAGAACTCTTTTTCTTTTCTCCTCTTTATCTTGCTCTTAATCTTATTTGGACAATGTCCTATTTCCCTTCAGTGCAGCAGCACGCCATTCCTACTCTCCTTGAGTCTCTGTGTTACACACAGGCTGTGCAGGTTTTAGACCTAGATCTATATGTACCTCAGCTCCTATATTACATCTCTCTCTCTCTCTCTCTCTCTCTCGTGTATGTTATCTATCTGTATATATCTCACTCCTTCTATATATGACTAGGGACTTGTGTATTTCCTTCTTTCCTTCTCTCTTTTCCTCCCTGTTTGTCTGTTTTATCAGTTCGTCTGTCATTGTCTGTCTCTCCTTCAAGGTGTGTCTCTCCCTCAATTGCCTCACTACAGGTATCTCACTCTTACATTTACACATCTAGCTTCTTTTTATCTTTAATCTTTTCATCTTCTCACAGTCCAGCAACATGTCATCCCTGTTCTCCTAGAGTCTCTGCGTTATGGCATACACACAGGCCATGCTGGGTTTAGACCTCGGGACCTGTGCATCTCAGCTCCTACGGGTAGTGGCAAGACATTCGCCTATGCTATTCCTATTATACAGGTAAGACCAGGGGGGTGTTTTACAAAAACTTAAGATTCATTTTAAGTTGGGCTTAACTATGGCAGGCCGTTTATGCCACTGTTTGCTCTCACCATTTAGTGGTATTGGTCTCTCACGGGACGTACAAATCATGGTCACAAATCTACAGAATTTACATTTTTGATGATTCATTATTGAAGGAAAAAGTATCTAAAGATCATAATGGTGAGAGCAAACAGTGGCATGAACGGCCTGCCATAGTTAAGTCCAACTTAATGTCGATCTTAGTCTTTGTGAAACACTCCCCAGGCTTCTCAGCAGAACATTGCTAACCCTTGCTAAATTCAAATGGAAAAGATAGTACAGAAAATTTTCATTGGTTGGGGTAATCATGAAATGTAGTTTAAGCTTCTACTAACCTTAAAATTTAGTAGGCACGCTCTCGTTGATTCATGTGGACTTTCTCAAGCCTATTGATTATTCACACAGTTTCTTGCTGTCTGCTGCCTCGACATCACTGGAGCGAAGATAGGTGACAATGAATAGCCAGAGTCCCTATTCAGTGAAGGATTAATCCTTTTAATCTAGATGGATCCTTTCACCTTTCTTGACCAAAAGTGTGTTTCAAAGTCAATATCAATATGGGCATCATCCCATCCAATGTTATGTCCAGTATTAACCCTATATAACCCCCCTCTACATTTTTCGCGATAATTTTTTAACGCAAAAATATCTTGCTCTGAAATTTTATGACTTTTTTCTTTTGGGTCTTGCACATTTGCATAAATTAACATAAATGAGCAAATGAATAAATTTTTCAAAAAATTGAAATTACCATAGTATTCTATACACTTCACTTGACATGCATGCAAATTTCGCGGCGATCGGCCGTTTCATGGCCGAGATCATAGGGGCCTTAGAAGCCCCCAGGCTATGCAGTTTCAAAATAGCCCAGGCTAGATAGGGTTAAGGGTGTGTTCTCCTCCTGCTGAAGGAGATGGATTGCTCAGTCATGAGGCTACTTTGTGTTCTTTCAGTCGATCCTTCAGTGTTCCCCCTGTTTCTCCAACAAAGAAGATAGCCTTGTGGCATTGGGGGGTGATGGGTTGTGGTGATTGAGTGGACCAAAGCAAGTTTGTAGGTTGATAGTATGCATTGACATTTCCTCTGTTTGGAGCCAGAATGGCATTATTTCTGTGTTGAAGTTTCTGAATTAACGCCCTTCTGGCGCTAAACAGACAATTTATTGGTCCGGAAAGGTCAGCTGGCATCCCATCAAAGTTATTTAGCAGGATCGAGACAATTGTTGAGGTTGTAAGAATTAGTACTCTTGTCAGTGCCCTTTTCAGGGGAGAATTCGCACCTTAGTCTCCTATGGTTGGATCTAGCATCAAGGTTTGGTTAGAACCCAGGATATTAAAGTCCAGCCATTAAATTTGTAAATTTTCAAAAGCATCAGTAACTACAAATGTGAATTTGGCCTTGCAAAGAGTTAAATAGTTGTAGAAATTAACATATCTTTCACTAACACTTAAATAATCTAGTATTCAGAGTACATTCTAGATTATTAGAGATGGTACATCAAAAGTATTTAAGTCAGTTGCCATGACATATTCACAAAGTTGTTATTTTTTGTCCAATTCCTCCCCTTTTTAGGCTTTGATGAACCGAGTGGTGTGTCGAGTGCGAGCTCTCGTCGTTCTGCCGACCCGTGACCTTGCGACACAGGTCTATAAGATCATCAGTGCGCTGTGTAAGGCCACGCCCCTGAAACCCGTACTGATTGGAGGAACCAAGAAGTTTGCACAGGAACAGAGTCTACTTGTCAAAGAGATGTATGTGAATATATTGTGTTTGTTGCTACATTTGTTGCAATGTTTGTCTGTTTGTTTGTATGTTTTTGTTACTTTTGCAGAAGCAAGTTTATCTATTGTACATTGTACATGTATAACTTGCTTGGTATTTGATTTGATTTGATGTTAGGTGGTGTTTTGTTTTCAATTCTTATTGATTTTGGTGTAGACAAGAACAAACTTTGCAGTTGACATGCTACTTGCTAATTCAGGAGCAAGAAGAAAGAGAGAAAGAAAGAGAGTATAAAAGAATCATAGCTAAAAATATATACATGCACTTCAAAACCAGAAACTTTACATTTCGTAAACAAGAGTGATTTTTACAGCAAGAAAACTTTCATGACTTGCAAAGCTCTGTATTGTGTCACTTGTCACCATCTGCAAAATTCAAGAACATTTCATATTCATGAATGAAAATATGGAGTGTAGAGTTGGGTTTAGGGACATAACCTTCTTTCCTCTCTCTTAGTTCAACTACTTTTGCTATTTGTTTAGTGATGGAGAACTTCATTCTTTGGCTGATATCGTCGTGGCAACCCCTGGTAGGCTTGTGGACAACATCAGTCAGACTGCTGGCTTCAATCTACAACACCTTCGTTTCCTGGTTTGTATATATTTCTTGTTATTATTCATCAAACCTTTTCCTACAATTCATCAAATTTTGACTCACTGGTAGCCCAGTGCTTTCATCACTGAGAGATCTTGGGTTCAAAATCAAGTTGAATCGCTAGTGAGATTTGGTGAGACAATAATCCTCAAGTAAAATACTGCTTGTACGGAATTGAAAAGCTTTAAAAAAAGTTATGTAGATTGTTCCTAAGTGTATACTACATTTCTTAGCAATCTGGTGAAATCATCAACATCACCATCATCATCATCATCATCATCATCATCATCATCTTTGTCATCATCAACATCACCATCATTATCATCATCATCATCATCATCATCATCATCACCATCATCATCATCATCATTGTCATCATCATCGTCATCATCATCCACCTCCTCCTCTTCTTCAAACTTCCTACTCTTCCCCTCCTCCTTTTCTTCCTCCTCACCATCAAAGGGTATATGAAAGAAGAAAAACTAATTGAAATTACACTCCTTTTTTTTGCATTCAGGTCATAGATGAAGCAGATCGTTTGATGGAACACATCTCCCAAGACTGGATTGCTCAAGTTGAAAAATCAGCTTACACCCCTCAGTCTGATAATGGAACGATCCTACCAACATTCACTTCTAATAGACAGAGGCCTGGTCCATTGACGATCAATAGGTAAATCTTTATATACCTCATGTCCTCGCAGAGATTTAAGACTTTAGATGAAACAATTTCTCAAGCAAAGTGCATGTTCCTATATTTAAAGAAGTGTTTACATTGAATGAAAAAAATGAGAAGAAAAAAAAAATGATGCAAAGAAATTCAGATCAAAGGTGAGAGAAGCCTTATAAAAGACATGGCAATTCAATTCAAAGTCTGTTCTGTTTTGAATAAAATCAAACACAATGGACTAGTCTAAACCGCCAAAGTTTTGCCTGCTTCACTATTTTGTGTCTTTTAACACACAGATAAATTAATACTTTCTGGACATTTATTCATGTAGCTACTTGCCATTAATTTATAACACAAACAAAAACCTGTAGTAAACTGCATGGGTATACAATGGCATATGTGAGGTATCTTGATTATTTATCTCAACATATTTAAGCTTTCATGTTGCTTTCTCTGTATCTTTGTTCTTTTCTTCAGATCATCATCATTTCAACTACCGGTAAGTACTACAGGGTTTAGCAATGGTATACATAGAGATTGAGCGGTCATATATTTGATAACTTGGACTTTTGTGTAAATTAGGTATATAATCTTTACTTAAGTAAAATTCAATTCAATTCATCATTTATTTCAATCATAAAACCATTAAAAATAATATTTATACAAAAGTAAAATGAAACAATCATAATCTTACAATTCTGGAAATCATGAAGAAATTGGAGACTAATAAGGAAGTTTGAAAAACTTGTAAGCAATTGTCCCCTGACATAGATAATAAATAACAAGATTACATGGTTGTACAGGTTACCCCCCCCCCAAAAAAAAAAATATATATATATATATATATATATATAATAACATACTACACATTATATTTACACCGATGAACACACACACACACACACACAAAATCACTAAAAACACTTATCACTAAAAATTCAATTTCAGACACTAAGCTGCAATATTAATGAATTAATACCAGTCACAATATCTTAGAAGTTTATGAAAAGTTTATTAGGTCATGGCTAACGCTGATGACATGCCGGCCAGAAACGGTCACAGGTCATACAATTCATACAATGACACACAGAGGGCAGCAGAACACTATGGTGTTGGACAAATGGAAACTTGAGGCATCTAGCATTCTTGCTTCGTCTTGTCTTCTCATGACTTTTTAATGTGTTCATCTCAGACCCACTATTTCCTGCGGACTCCTCCATTTCAATTCTATATTTTGGTCTGGTTCTCCACAGCTTCAGAAGTTGCTTTTCTCAGCGACGCTCTCCCAGAACCCTGAGAAACTGACCCAGTTACGGTTATTCCAACCCCGTCTCATCACCACGGCAACAAGCAGTAAAGCCACTCTCATCTCAGCTTGGAATCTGGATGGAGAGAAGGAAGAAGGGAAGGACATGGAGGAGGAAGGAGAGGAGAAAGATGAAGGAAGGACTGACTTCGTTGGAAAGTATACAACTCCCGTTGGTTTATCGGTAGGTTTTGATTTTTTTTGTATTTTTATTTCATTTCCAGGAATATAAAGGAGTTTATCAATATCAAAGAATACAAGAAAACAACGTTCAGTAACAGAAGAAAGAAACCATCAAATAATGCCTTTTCAGTACTGTTGAGAAGCCTGGAAAATGAGAAGAGCGTAAAGTGTCTCACATTTCTTTATCTTATAATATAACAGATAAGTGAGTATACTCAGAAGCATTTGTGACACATGTTTAACTTTTTTCTTCATCTCCCCTGCCCTTCATTTACACAAACTAGTTTGTATTTGGCCATAGTCAATTATCACCCGTATCAGAAATCTGAGCTGGTCATTTACTAAACCGTATTGCCCTAGTTTTCATTAGCAGTGGTGAACGGAAGGGTATATTCTTTGTATTTTCCTTGGTCTCCCTGCCCGTATAGACTTTGCGTGTAGAGACGAGTGACAATATAGTCTCATATTGACCGCGCCATATTTTGTCATTTTCATTGCGCATCTATTATGCGTACGAGAACCTGCGCACTTTGCGCGCACTCTATTGTGACGTAATAATCACACCAAAGGCACACTGTTTAATTGCAGTGCATCGAAAATTTCGTCAAGCACTGGATGCAGTGCTGGTTTGACAAAGTTTGTTCAGTTCTTTGAGATTGTCATGGTGGATTTCTGTATTTGCTCTAGATGTCTGATTTGGATGACAATACAAATATTGACTGGCTTTACTTTCGGGGGATATAAGAAATATTGACCGCGCTAAGACCATATTGCCCTCGTCTTTCGACTCGGGGCAATATGATCTTAGCTTGGTCAATATTTCTTATATACCCCTCAAGGCCAGTCAATATTATATAATTATTATATAATCTGTGAACGAGCTCTGATAGTTGATTCATATAATTTAAAGTTGTCGAACCTGTCTGCGATGGCAAGCCAAGAATTTTTTTATATTTTTAATGGCCTCTGTAGACAGGTTCCACAACACATGTAATAATGGGTGACCACATATGGCTGTCATACATTTTTAAACTCATGAGATACCATTTAAAGTTTGTTCTATGGCTGGGACCCAATCGGTTTATCACTGCGCATATCAGGAAGTTGTTTAAATCTCCCTCATTATTTTAGTTTGACACATGTTTATTTTTGTGCTAATGATTGTTTGTTTGTATTGTACAGGAATACTTTGTTCAATGTACGGCCGGTGAGAAACCTCTGGTTCTGCAGCATTTCTTACTCAATCTGTACTTCAAACAAGTCCTGTGCTTCACAAACAGTGTACAGACGACTCATAGGTAAGCATTTTATCTATATATAGAGAGGAAGAGAGAGAGAGAGAGAGAGAGGAAAGGAAAAGGGCAGCCCAATGGCAGAGAAGAGAGAGAGAGAGAGAGAGAGAGTGAGAGATGACTGAGGGGAAAGAAAGAATGAGAAGGGGAAAGAAAGAGGGTAGGTCGAGTGTGCAAATCGATGGAATAAAAGAGTGCTAGGGAGTGACTTAGGAGAAATGGGGAGAGAAATAGCAAGATGAGACAGAAATATGGTAAGAGATAGATATTAGAAGTGCAAGAGAGTTATGAAAGAAAGAATTGAGAGTGAAAATTATTTATGTGGGACCAATCTTGAAACAATATTGGAGATAATTAGAGAGATTGAGATAAAAAAATATGTTATGTACTATAGAGCTGACAAAAGGGGAAGAGATAGATAGATAGAGAGAGAGAGAGAGAGAGAGATAGTAATGGCTTATCTATTGACTATTTCTTGCAGGTTGTATCTCCTGTTGAAGCTGATGGGTGATGTAGAGGTAGCAGAGTTCTCATCTAACCTCAGTCAAACAGAAAGACAGAACATCCTCAAACAGTTCAAAGCTGGCAAAATACAGATGTAAGTAGTCACAATATTTATCCTATTATTACATTGCATCAAGCAGAAGGTTTATTTTTGTTACTCTTCTCTGTGTTGGCTTTGATACAGTTGATGATTTTTTTTTTTTGTGTGTGTGTGTTTGTTTTTTTTTGGGGGGGGGAGGACTTGTTGATTGTGCACTACAAGCTTCTTCTTTTTTAACATTGTATTGCCTGAAATCTCTTTGATGCAAAATTTATTGAATCAATATCATCTGGTTATGGTAGTTTCATAAGACTGGATAGATGGCTTCATCATCATCATCATCATAACAGTGATGACAACTAGTGCCTTACAACTTTCAAGTCAATGAGCAAAGCACTTACGGTATTATTAACTTGGTCACCAGTGTAATCATCATCACTTGCATCATTTCATCATCTTTATCATTATCATCATCATCATTATCACCATAATAATCATCATCATCATTATCATCATCATCGGCATCATCATTATCATCCTCACATTATCATCATCATCATCATCATCATCATCATCATCAATGTCATCACCATCATCACTATCATCATCATAATCATCTTCATCATCATCACCATAAATATCTTCTCCATCATCATAATCATTATCATGATGATCTTTGTCATCATTATAATGAACATATATATTCATCAGTACCATCATTACAGATAATTTTACACCTGTACTATAAATCAAGCTTCTCTTTGAATTCATTTCCTCTGTTCCTGTTTTAGTCTCGTCTGTTCCGATGCGATGGCTCGAGGGATGGACATTGAGAACGTGAGATGTGTGATATCATATGATCTACCACCGCATCTCAAGACCTACATCCACAGGGTTGGACGAACAGCGAGGGCGGGGCGAGGAGGGACTGCATTCTCCTTCATCAGAAAGAAAGAGGCAAGTGATGTTTGTTTGACCGATGAGGATGAAAGTTTTGTTGTGTGCCCGGTAGAAGCGTCATTGGAGAAGGGCCAGTAATGACACGAAACATTCAACCCCACACTGAGAGAACAACAGACGCTAAGCGAGGATGGTGATGACAGTTGTTATGATGATGATGACAGTTGTTGTGATGGTGGTGGTGATGATGATGATCGTGATTATGAAGAGGATGAGGATATTCATCAGACAATTTGAATTATTATTTTTTTTTTATCATTAGGTCAACGAGTTCAAGCACATGCTGAAGAATGCTGGGAAGGATGGCATCCAGCGTCACACGGTTTCATCCGATCACCTTGAAGCTCTCGCTCCAGCTTACACAGGAGCCCTATCCAAGCTCTCATCCATGCTAAGGGTATGTACATGTAATCATCTCATTATTACTTTTACATCATCATCATCATCATCATCATCATCATCATCATCATCATCATCATCATCATCCTCATCACCACCATCATCATCTTCATCATCATCACCCCTATCATCATCTTCATCATCATCATCATCACCACCACCATCATCATCCTCCTCATCATCATCTTCATTATCATCATCATCATCATCATCATCATCATCATCATCATCATCATCTTCATCATCTTCATTATCATCATCTTCATCATCATCTTCATAATCATCACCACCATCATCATCCTCCTCATCATCATCCTCCTCATCACCACCATCATCATCATGATCATCATCTTCTTCTTCATCATCATGATCATGATCATCATCAATGGTCATAACAGTACCAAGCGACTTTTTAAATTTTTATCTTCTTTGGGGATAAATTGAAAGAGCAATATATTCACAGCATCCCCCCCCCCCCACCCCCTCCGAAAAAAGGGGAAAAGATTATTGTGAAAACTTTGTACTCATCATATAGCCAGGGTAATAATTGTGGAGCGCCAGGAGTGTCAAGTCTGACAGACATGAGTGCTATACAAAAACCCACTATTATTATTATTATCATTCTATTTTCTTCTTTACAGGAGCAAAAAGCGCATCAATATTGAGATCACCACGTGCAGTCAAGAGGAGGAAAACAAGTCTGAGGGAGAAAGTTACAACTGGCAAATAGATGGGAAAATCCAAGCTACTTTGACTGGAATGCTCCCCAGGGAGTGAAGAATGTGCATAGATTGTGTGCAAGGCAAGCCTTGATCCAATGACTGGAGTAATAATGTATCTATAAGGTGCCACGGATTTATTCAACTGGCATTCGGAATGCTGCCAGAATGCCCTCATTAAGCTTTCTGGAAGGGTTCCAGAATGCCCCCATTCTAGACGCATTCTCGAAAAATCGATGCGATCGGCGCCTATTGTCTAGAGAACAATGGGGCATTCCAGAATGCATCCAGAATTTGGGACATTCTGGAATGGTCTCGGATGCTGGATTAAAAAAACACGCCCGAGACTGCTGGCGATTGATCAGATATGCGTGGTTTCAAATGTCCATAAACGTGACCATGCCGTCATAAGGTCTGACAACTAGCGCAGCGCACTTTTAGAAGGAGCAAGAGCTTTTTTTATTTGTCTTTTTAAACAAGGTATAACATTCGTTCTCTCAACTTCTGATCAGCCGAAGTTGATAACAGCGGAAACACATTGTCTCCCACTTGAATAAAAAAACATCTTGGTATTACGTTTCAATTTGTAATGTAAAAAGTTGCGGTCGCTTTATTTCTTAATCGGAAAAATGAATGTTGGCCTTCTGAGCGGGTTTCATTACTAGTATTTTACCGCTCAAAAATGATTACATTAATATAAAATACATCTTTCGTATTTTCAAATTTTTGCCGACATATTGTTGGAATATGAATAAGTATCATTTTTATATTTGGGTTATATGCAAAGGGTGCTGTTTTATGATACCGGCACCGATGCAGGGTTTTCGGTGCCGCTCTCCCCCATTTATATAACAATACATTTTGCCCCGAATTCACAAAGGAGATTTAGCACATGGTTAAAATTCTTTCATTCGCGACAATTGACCACATTGTGTGGTTTGCCGTGATTACCAAAAAAGAAAAATATTAGCCAATCAGAGCACTCTTTACTTCGTCTTAGAAAAAATCGCAGCCCAAGTTATAAATTTTAGAAGACCCATTATTGGTTGTTTCAGTCAAAAACCGCACGAGCCTACATGAATATTCATAGAGCTATTGTTACCCGCCAATTCTGCCCAGCAACAAGCTAGGGCGTGTTCGCGCGCGTTCGTGAGACAGATTACAGCTATCGCGATACCTTGCCCTTCATTCGCAGGCCTGATAATAACCCGATTTAAATCGGTTTCCCGTTTTTTTTTTTTTTTAATCCAGATTTTTCCCTGACTTTTTTTTTTTTTTTTTTTTTTCTTCAAATTTTCCCGATTTTACCCCTATTTTACCCCTATAGAGTGGTGAAGTGTGACGTCATCAAAAATCTATTTTTGGAATTTCTCAATTTTTTCTTCATTTTCCGAAAGAGCATCAAAAATAATGTCCAAATGTCGAAAACCAATTGAATAGGTTAAGTATTGGCTGAGATATGACCATCTGAATAAAAAGATTGCCTATGGGAACTCAGTGTTATATTGCTCTGGCTCCTAATGTTATGAACCAGAGCAATATAACACCGAGTTCCCATAGACAATCTTTTTATTCAGATGGTCATATCTCAGCCAATACTTAACCTATTCAATTGGTTTTCGACATTTGGACATTATTTTTGATGCTCTTTCGGAAAATGAAGAAAAAATTGAGAAATTCCAAAAATAGATTTTTATGACGTCACAGCTTCTGTACTCTATTACCCCTATTTTTTCGATTTTTCCAGATTTTTCCAGATTTTCCCCCAATTTTCTTACTAAAATAGGGGGAAATTTATTAGATGCCATTTTTTTTTAGTCAAAAAATGGGTTAAGTTTTTGAATTGTTAATATAATTTTGAAAGTATAAGTTCTTATTCAATGAAACTTGGACTAAAGGGTTATCAAGTATCCCCAATCATGTGAGTAGAATTTCAGGTCACAAGGTCAAGGTCAAAGGTCATTTCAGGTCAACAAACTTAACTATGTTGTGGCATCAGGCTTAACCTGAGGTTAAGTTTTTGAATTGTTATCATAATTTTGAAAGTATACATTCCTATTCCATGAAACTTGAACATAAGGGTTATCAAGTATCACCAATCATGTTATTAGTCTTTTAGGTGACAAAGTAAAGGTCAAATGTCATTTCAGGTCTGGAAACTTAGACTTTGTTGTGGCATCAACATCAAGATTTTGAAATTTTAGCATAATTTCAAAAGTGTTTGTTCAAATTCCATGAAACTTGTACCCAAGGGCTATCAAGTATCACAAATCATGTGACACAAATTCCAGGTCACAAAGTCAAGGTCAAAGGTCATTTTAGGTCAGTAGACTTGGATTATGTTCTCAAAATTTAATATGAGAATTAATAAATAAATTGTTGTTATTTGTTCATATTTCATGAAAGTAAATATTTGAATCATTCGAGTACTTTCCCATGAATATTCTAATAGTAATTTTAGTATTCGATCCCAGGCCTAGTATGTACATGATCAGTTACAGCTAGGTGACAATATTGATGTTTCGATAATATATATTGGAGTATATCTCATAATAATGTTCTCATTATGCTAATGAGACGTGATGTGATGTAGATGGCTCTACCTTCCAATTGTTTTTACACAAAGTGCTGAAAAATCCTCTTTTCTTAAAAAGTTTATTAGATAACTTTATTTGTAAATTACTGACAAGCATTGAAACATTTATAGTCTTACCCATACACTAAATCTCATTATATTGTATTCTTATGATACAGTAAATAATTATTCTGATGATTCATAATCAATATTCACTTCAAAATGCTTATTATATTCAGAGGATTTCATTTTCGGGGGTCTGCAAATGGGCCACCCTGCCTATAAAAATAATGTCCCAACCTCAATTTTTCGAATTGCGTAATGCCGAATTGCGTAATGCAGGCGAGACCGCCGAGAGCGTTTCACTTGTTTTATTTTTATCTAGTCTAGATTCTACTACGGAAGTAGAATCTACTAAGCTAATATATTTTCTTTACATCATGAGTCAGTATTAAGCCCCGTCTTAATAGAACTTTTTCGATCTCACCCAAGTGATATGTGGATGAGAAACAGTGGGGGGTCTGATCGTAAAATACGGGGTGAGCTTTTGGACACCGTCTTAATCAGCCATCCGCAAAAACTCACCCGGGTAGGTTACCATAACAACCACACCTGTCTTATCGCGATCAGCTGGCGCGCGCTGTGTACATGACGTGTAAATTACGGGTAAATTACGTCATCGCCGTGAAAAAAATGTACATTTTTTCACAGTGATGACGTAATTTACCCAGGTAACATTCCGCGAGCGTCTTAATAGGCCATTTATCAAAAAGTCACCCTCCTATCACCCTAGCTCGTCTACGGTGAGATTTACCTCGATATCGTCCGGACGTTACCCCGATTGACGCGTCTTAATTGGAAGTGGGTAAATGTCATCCGGACAACGTCCGGACGTCACCGCGACTTTATTTTCCAATTAAGACGGGTTCGAGTCGTATGCTTTTCTCTCTTCGTAGCTTTGATTTCCTTGTCCCTTTCTTTCGATGATTATAATAATGAGGAGAAGAAGACACATAACAGACACGTCATAGAATAATGTAAGAGAAGGTGATAGAATTAGAAGGAACAAAGAATAACATATGGAAAGCCCTTGGAGACATTGTCGATTTATTGGGCCCTATATAAACCCAGAATAATTGTTACATGTATTTTCCAACCATATCTAAGATTTCACAGTATACATGTATGTATCTGATAACTGTATCAAGCTGATAGCCCTTTTAGAGCTTGAAAAGCCTTGAATCAGACAAAACATCAAGTCAAATTATATTTTTGTCATTTTACAATGTACATCATGGCTCCACACCAACTTTTTTTCGTTGGGGTCAAGAATCAAATATTTTAGCCTACAATATGTGCATTTAGCCTTATGTAGAAATTCAGACATTTTGGGGGTCTGTTCCCAGATTTTGGATGCCAGTTCTCGGGCGCCTGTTATTGTCAATCCCTGATATAAGTTCACAGTAGCCTTTTCAGTTATGTACCGGTAATCATATTTAATGCATTCATCTTCGTGAAGTGCCTCTTTGCGAATTATGTCGTTCACCTGTTAATGATAACTGTGTACAGTGGAACCCCATTATAAAGAGGTCCTTGGGACCATGGAAATTACCTTGTTATATCAGGGTATAAAAACAGAAGAATATAAAGAGCTGGGACCAGCAAAATCACCTTGTCATAACAGATACCTTGTTATATTAGATCTCTTTATAATGAGGTTTCACTGTAATTACAATGTTGTATGTTTGCATCAAATGCCACCTGTCAAATGCTATTGCAGATTTTTCCAAGAGTGGATCATTGTGGGGTTGTATAGTGAGCACTCATTTTTAGATGTGATCATAAGTTGTCAGTATAAGAATAAGACAAGTGAAAATGTTTTTTTTTCTTCAGATCTTGTATTAAATGAAATATGATTAAAATATTCCAAATTTTGGGGGTCTATATATAATACTCTTGTTAAAGGTGGAAAGTAGAGAGAGATGGAGTGGAAGAGAATGGAAGGTAGAACAGAGGAGTAGGTAAAAGAGAGAGGGTAGCAAGAGAAAAGTGGGGTAGAGAGAATGGGACGAAAGAAACAGAAAGAACAGGAAAAAACGGAGGAAAAGTTAAATGGAATGTACAGTATTAAAAATTTAAAAAGGGAGATGAAGGAAGGTACTTGGCTGTGTTTTGTGTGCACCAACTTCATAACATTAAATGGCCTGCAAAAATAAAAACAAGATCAAAACATGAATCTGACAGTGCTCATATATATATATATATATATTCATATTTATAATCAGAAATCTACATTCAACAATGTAATATAATCTTATCTGGGTAGTACGATACATGCTCCTGTGCTATTGCTCCACTCTCCACAGTGGACTCTAATCTGCTACTATACATGTATCTTCAACTTTTCTTTTTTTCTACTTGTAATCTTCAAAGGTTTTTAAGCCTATCGCCAAAACCTGTATGTAGATTATCGGTTGTGTATGCAGACTATGCACGCGCACTAAATATGGGGTTAACACACTACTCAGAAATGTAGTGAATTAACGGGCATCCAGGTTCCCTTGCATAAAACTTATCATTGGTAACTTCCATGGAATACTTGATTTTGATTGGCTGTTGAGCAATGTTACCATGGTAGTTATCATTGATGGCAGAGTTACCATTAATGGTAAGTTTTATGCAACGGGTCCCTGGCCTCCTGTTAAAGTTCTATCGCAGAAACAAAGTGTTTTCCATTAAACCCGAGTCTGCATTGTGAATGAACTTGAAGGGAGGGGCCCACTTGCAACCCAGCCAGTCGGCCACGGTCATTTTTGCATTTTTGTCTGTTCAGCACGGGACTCGAATCCAAGCGCACGACAAACGTTGTGAGAGTCAGGATGACGATCCTTAAAGGGAATTGGTACCTTTGCCTCGGATTCTAAACAAAATCCTGGATTTAGCTCATGCTGCATTCATAATTATAAACCTTTAGGTCAGTCAGGAATCCCATGAATTTTACAAGCCAATTGCCTGTTTGATTATCAAGATATTTATGATTGAATTAGAAATGTCAAAAACTGTCTGCCATACAGTTTTGAACAGTTTTGAATAGATCTGTAACGGTAGGCATACCTCCCTCTGTATATTAAAACCACTACTGTATATTGTACCTAACCTAACCCTAAACATAACCCAAGACCCAATTGCAACTCTAACCTCTAGCTGTAACCAAATAAAACCTGGAGCAAATGTCAGATCTTGTCATCATCTTGGTAAGTATAAAGTTATGCAAAATATTATACATGTATGTTTACTTAATATTCCGAGTGCAAACTAAAAGAAAATGTACACCAGCAACACGGATTATCTGTTAACAAAATACTTTTGTTGTTATAATATGCAGCAGTTTTATACAGTCAACAACTACGGTATATTATTCATACCCTTACCAAGTTCTGTAATTTGTCAAGTATGTGAAAAATTGATTTGTACCAATCTATATTTCTTGAGATTATGACATATAAAGCTTACATCTAAAAGTATTCAACAAAGGCCCTACCGTAATTCAACCAGTCCACCTTTCATTCTTGAGTTAAGAAAAACAACAAAAAACATCAAATTTACGAGGGTTATGAATAATTCACTTACCGGTAGTCCTAAACTTTACATGATAATACAACTTATAGAATATCGAGTTCGGAATTTAGGTCTTTTGGAGAATGTGTGTTTTAACTTATACATGTACATTGGTAGAAAATACCCATACAACAAATACTTCTCATAACAGAATTTAGGAATTTGGATAAACAGATTCTGAAAGGATTACTCCTTCACTTCACTCTGGCTATTTATTGTCACCCATCTTCGCTCCGGTGATCTCAAGGCAGCAGACAGCAATAAACTGTGAATAATCACTTTGCTTGAGAAAGTCCACAGGAGTTATCAATGACAACTGCCACAGATCTATGACAAATATGCTCTCAGCCAATCAACTCCAACTATTTCAGTACCGGTAGCTTATAAATTGTATCTGGTTATTGATAACAATTAACAACTTTCATGAAACAGGGCCCAGGTGCTTCACAACTACATTTTGTAACAGCAGATGGGGTTTAATTATATTATTTGTTTAACTCAAAGTGGCTAATATCTTTTAGTGATTCCATTCATCCATTACATTTACAATTAGATGTTAACAGTTTAATGTACCTGTTACATTTTACCGATGTCGTATTTGTACGGCATTGGTAACTGCAACATTATTTTGAAATACATGTAGTAATTTTCAGGTAATCTACATTTTGTGATCACTGACCCATTTCAGACCAACAAATAAAAACAAAAAATATGTAGAGGCTAGCTCATTGTTATGAATGAGGCCATTGTGATTCACATGTACATGTAGGTGTTATTCTTTCATTTCTTGTGTAATCTGAGGATAATCAATTCACAAAACAGTATAATTTAGAAGACATTATTTTTATAATCTCTTCTCATAATTTCTGCTAGTCTTGTGTTCTTCTGTGGAAGAGTAGGAATGTCTCTCATGTCAGCACAAATCACCATCTTAAGTTGGTCTATGCTAGTTTAAACCTTTGGTTACGCAATCTCGCCATTATCACCATCATCCTTGAGAGCTGAATCGTTCCTTGTAATTGAACTGAACTGCACTCCGCAACAGAGAGCCACACTTAATAATGCTGAACAGATAATGAAGATATGTCTCGTGCCAGCTTTCGTTGGCTCGTCGTGCAACACCATGAGGCCGATGCAAGCTATCAAGTTCAGCGGTACACGGAACCAGTTCATGATTCCAGTGCGGTGCGACTCGGGAAGGATCTTGCTGCGCAGGAAACCCATGGCTGGGAAGTAGATACCGCAAGCGAGTTCCAGGAGGAGGAACGCAAAGAACGAGACCGTGGGGTGCTCTTGGAGCGGTTTCGTTGAACCTACGCAAATAAGAGTTGAAACAAGTGCTACGATTATGGCAGCGTTGACTAGGACAACGGGGGAATATCTGATAGTGGTGAGGATTTGATAAACGGCAGATCCGATCATGATGCACAACATGAAGTTTGAGAAGATAAGACCGAGCGGAAGCTCGTAGGGGTCAAGAACAGGTGTCCAAATGAAGATGAAGATGTACATGACACTCTCGTAGAGTGACTGCATTGCACCAATAAGCATCATCCTACGGCTACTGACGATGTGTCGCATCCCTTCTCCGCAAGTCTTGGTGCAGCTGACACGTTGCTGGCTGTAATTCTCCTTCCAGGACGTAGCCACGATCACTCCCGAAGCACCAAGCAGCGGTATCGATAGAAGGAAAGGGGAAACAGGACCCCAGCCGAATGGTCCAGCGATGATGTTCGCAACGATGCCTGCACCGACCGCAAGAGCTCCATTCCACACTGTGGCCTTGGAGAAGGTCACTGAAAGCCACTCCTTGGGAAAGTCATGAGTCTCAAGGTGTTCGTGCGCATACCATGCCTCAAATGCTGTGAAGAGAAGCGACGTGGACACCCCTCCCAGTATCCTGCCAATGATCAGAAGTCCATAGCTCCGAGACAACTTCATGAAACACGATACTGAGTACACTATACAGAAGGTGATACAAAGCTTCTTACGGCCGAAGCGATCAGCTAGGCTGCTAGTTAGACTCCCAAACACGACGCTCGCTGCAAATCCACAGACGTATAGCACCGTGATCTGCGACTCCAGAAACCATAGTAGCTGTAGAGTTTATAAAGGTATGGCCCCTGCAGCCAGTCCGCTGCTAGCGCTAAGAAGTACGCTAAGAAATACTTCCTCTGGAATTTCACAAACGTTGGGTTGTTACCCAGGCTAAGCTGCTGATCGCTCAGCCTCCTGGAAATTAGTGTCAGCAGTACGCATGCAGTCACAAGACCAGCAAAGGTCCCGTACACGATGTAGACCAAGCCTGCAATTACAGGCATGGTTAGTTTTCAAATGCTCCCACAACTAAAATCAGAATTCTCTTCAGTCTCTCCTTATGTCAAATATTCCTGTAGATCTGTATGGATGAAAAAGAATTTAGGCAAAGTTTGTGAGGGTGAAAATTCAAAGTATGCATAATTTCATTTATTATCATCTTTCATCTACATGTACATGTACATTCACCTTAAAATTACAATTTGAAGTGAAAGAAAAACTTTGAGTATCCCAATGAGATGACAATCGTGTCTTTTCTGAAATAAGATGATAAGATATACATTTTACATGCATGTATCTGAAATAGGACACTGTATAGGAAAATCTAACCAACGCAGGCAAGAATTATTATGAATAAAAATCTTAGGAATGTGAATTAAGCAAATAATTAGGAAAGTGACCACAGTTGCACGATCCATATTCTACTAATTCAGTTCATTCAGTTGCTGGGTCTAAGCTCAAATTTAAGAAAGAGAAAAGTGTGACGTCAGAGGATCAAACCATATTCCTAATGTTATACCTGGGGGGTGTTTCACAAAGACTAAGATCGACTTTAAGTTGGACTTAAGTATAACAGGCCGTTCGTGCCATTGTTTGCTCTCACCATTATGATCTTTAGATAATATTTTTTCCTTCAATAATGAATTATCAAAAAATGTTAGTTCTGTAGATTTTTTACCATGATTTGTACGTCTCTTGAGAGACCAATGCCAGTAAATGATGAGAGCAAACAATGGCACGAACGGCCTGCTATACTAAAGTCCAACTTAAAGTCGATCTTAGTCTTTGTGAAACACCCCCCTGATTGTTTTTTCTCGAAAAACGCTCAGCTTTGTACTTGTAGAATAGGGGTCTAAGTGTCCAACTAATTTCTTCCTAAAACACTTTCCTGAAGTTTATGAGAAGTTGCATTGCCAATTTGCTATCTACATGTACATGTACATGTATGATAGCTCCCAGAAGTTGGGAGCTGAAGATTTTTTTTGACATATATAAATCCATCAAAAATACAGTCCTAAATCTAGATTTCTTCCTGCCATTTTCATTAATTCTTATTTTCTTATTCATTGACTGCTTTCTTCATTGCCTTCTTCATTGGTTTTGTTCTGCTCATATCCCTTCTTACTTTATCAATTTTACCCAGGTTGCATAATTACCATACTCGTCCAATTAAAAAGAAATTTTCATTTTATTATTCTGTTTCTACTTGCTGCTCTCTTCACAATCTAATCACTCTGGTTTCTTTTGTCCTTTTCAATTTTTATATTTTCCTTCTTCTGTTTCAATCTTGTTCATGGCTTCTTGCTCTTTCTCTGGAATCTACGTTCTACTTCTTCCACTTCATGTCATCTTCGATCTTCCTCAGCTCTGCTACACCCCTCCTAGATCCCTCCCTGCACCCCCTCCTACAAATACAATGCATGAGGTCTAACCGTAAATGGTATTGATGCAGAGTCGAGTCCAATCCTCCAAAGTCTAAAGAGCAAGACTAAGACTAAAATTTCAATGTCTAGTATTTGTAGTATTTAGTAAAGCTGCTACGCCCATGGCCCACGTGCAACGGACAAAATGAAAACACTGGCATTGAAATTGTTATCAAGAATAGCGGGTAGCGTTACGAAATCATAGTAAAGTTCACGACATCCCATTGAAACGCGTTTTAAACTTAATACACGCATTTCAATGGGATGTCGGTGAACTTGTACATATGACGGTTTCGTGAGACGCTGCCCTGATAATATATCTCAGACAAAGTTAATCATAACATTAACAATCAGTATGGGCACTGGTCCAAATATAAGGATCGTCCGCATAAACAAGGATCGTCTTCATAAACGCGGACAGACGCATTCGCAAAAATAAGGATCGTCCGCATTTTCGCAGATGTTTTTTACTTTGGCGCTCTGCGGGTTTCGGGTTCCCGCGCTGGCGATGCGAAAAAACGGATTCCGCGAGGATTTTCTTGATGCATTTCTGTATTTACATTGATTGACTTTCATGTTATGAATATGAGCGAAAAAGTTAGCTCAGCCTAGCTGCCTGTATTATTACTAGTAGTATAGGCTGCTGCTGTAAAGCTGCATTCATCATCATGCGCCATGGTAGACAGAAATAACCGTCTGGTATGGGTCATTCTTTAATAAAACTGACATTTGTTGACATTCCCCATACACAGACGGTAACCAATACGGCTCGCAACGGGGGGAGAGATTGAGCCGATTGTGCAGCACTTGTTACCCCAAACTTTCTCCCACGATTTTCCTTATTTAGATCTAATTTTCTGATTTATAAATCAGATAGAAATCAAATTTGTATTTTTTTCTCCTATGTACAGTTGTATAAGTTTTATTACCTATTTCTAAATGCGAAATTTACGGACTTACGTATATGAATTATCCAATTGTTTATCTCAGAACCATGAAACGGCATTCGAACTGGTAATCTATGACATGACCCGCCGATATATTTCCGGTCAACCGACCAAAACAAGCCCAATGGCCAATCAGAGCACGTGTTTGATATTGGACTTATGAATATTCAAACATCACCGCTCAAGCCGGGCTGACTCATACGTAGCTATTGGACGTTCGAAAAGAAAAATGAATATTCATCAACTCAAACCAAGATGGCTGACAACAAATCATGTTGGCTACAAGACTTTCTCGGATTAATCATTAATTTAGGATCTAAATGAGCAAGCTATCGTAAGTCAAGTATATATTTCCCGGTTATTTATTATTTGTTATAATACTCAGTGTAATATTGCAGCCAAAATGAATATGTGAAGACGTAAAAAGTGAAAAACTCGTTGCATATCTCATTCATCGCGGTCCGGCCGAACCGAACCATTCGTTCCGCACACTACCCCATACGCCGTACTTCAGTCTATGTATAGAGGCGGTCAGAGGAGCCAGATGCAATCTCAGCGGAACAACCGTCGATATCAGAGACTGAAGCTTTCGGTCTAGCGCCATGGCTGCAAAAGCGCCAGGCCAGGTGCAGGCTGTCGGCTGTAGCACACAGCTCAGCCACCGGACTCACAGCCCAGCTCCAGAGGCCTAGCGGCGGAGCTCTCTCTCCGATCCCGTTGGCGTGACGCGAGTCGGGTCAAAATCTGTTCACTTCCCAATGCCAATGGCCTTCTTCATTTCACAATCAAATGGGAGAGAAACAGAAACTCGTAAAATCTGTAATAATCTACATACCTATAAAATCTTCCTAGAATGATGATCATTTAGATTTAAGGCCCTGCCAAAGAAATAAATTAGGTTGGCTGATGGACTTGCCACGTAATTTTTGTACACAACATTAACATCACTAGCTCTAGGCTTACACTAGACTAGGTTCGAGACTTTGCAAAATTAAGAAAAAGTGCAGATATACTGCCTGCAAAATGTGAAATTTCCACTACTCGACATTTGTGCTTAATATTTGAAGATTTTAGAAATATTCTCATAGCTCCAGTTTATTGTTAGTGTAATAAAAATTGTAATATTTAATGTTAACATTCCAACATCTTACTCTTACTAGTCTTAGGGATAGACTAGTACTACGACAACAGTCGCCCTCTCTCGGCCTCTTTCTAAAATATCAGTAGAGGGGTCTGAAACCGGTAAAGAAATGGCAGTTGAAATCTGCCTATATTTCCGTAATCCTTTCCTTGAACATAAAATTGTGGATTTGATCGTAGAATTAATATATTATTGTACCATTGAGTAAAACTAGCTGCTATTCATTTTTACCTATTTCACTCGAAAACAATTCATGAAATGTTCCCACCCCGTCAAACCTATCATCGGAAACTTGTTATCATGCGTGTTATGTACATGTAGTGAGACTGCGCTACACAAATAACACTGTCTCCGTGATCTTCACGGAAAATTGTGATTGTAATAAAGAACGTGCATTATCTCGAGAGTTTGATAAAACAGATGATTAAAGTTTATAAAACCTGTTAGATTGAAGTATCGAATAAATTATGTACTACAGTCATGACAGACACAATTTAACGAGCTAAGCTACGGTCACTGTCGAACTGAGATTGAGAAGTCGTGCACCTGTGCACTGCAGAATGTACGGCAAAGCTAAGATCTGCTAGAGTGTGCATTGTTAACATGGTGGAGCTCCACCTAGACCTAGGATACATGTATGATGTATGTGTATGCTGCTGTGGTTATACACTTTCCAATTTGGCCCGGCTTTTGTTTGACTCTGTCTTACTGCCTGAGGTCTATTTTGGGGTACCTTTTTAATTACAAGGTTCACAGAATCACAGACTTGCCATGCTTAATCTAGACCCTACCGTACTTTAATAAAATAATAGGGTGTCTAGCTCTGAACGAATTTTAAATTTTCCCTTTTGCCATTTTGGGGGATTGTTTTTCACCATAATCAGTAGGGACGCTGGTCCGAGAATAAGGATCCTCCGCCTAAACGAGCGTCTTCGTACATGCAGAGTCGCAGACAGACGCGTCCGCAAAAAGTAAGGTCCAAGGATCGTCTGCATTTGTTTCTTATTTCCGATCCGCTTGTTGGCGATGCGAAAAATGGATTCTGCAATGATTTTCTTGATGCATTCTACATTGACTTTGTACAGAGACTTTCACGTTATGAGCGACAAATCCTCGGGAAGACCAACAACCGATAAAAGTAGACGGTGAACTGGGGGTATTTTATTACGCCAAAGTTGTTTTTTGCATCGCCAGGGCGCACTTCGGGAACCCGAAACCCGCAGAGCTCCGATGAAAACGAAACATCCGCGTAAATGCAGACGATCCTTACTTTTTTAGAACGCAATAGTCTAGACCCTATGTCCGCGTTTATGAGGAAATCCTCGTTTGTGCGGATGATCCTCATTCTCGGACCAGCATGGCAGCGCCCCTACTGTTAATATTTACTTAGACTCTAGTACAGGTTGCAATGTAAAACTTTGCAGTTGAAAACTTCAAACATGTCTCGATGATAGGCCATTTTTGATCGAGGGATGTGAAGTTGAATGACCAAAACTGAAATTGAAAACAAGTTGAGTTGGAAATTTTGAAAGAACAAAAAAATTGTCGACAGGGGGAAAAAACTATGTTTCTGAATTCATTATTTGCCAGCACAGGTTCACATTCTTTTCCGATCAGGCACCCAAAATTACGAAAAAGCAAAAGATCTTTGAATTTTGATTAATTTAGATTTGCTAAGAAGTAACAACCTTTAAAACTAATAAAAGTAATATTTCTGGCAGGAAATAAACTTACGTAGTGTGCCACATGTACTGTAGACTCCATGGTCATGCAGTAGTCAACAACTATGACGACTCTTTATTCTTATTGTTGCTTTCAATGAATCTTCCCTCTCTGAACTTTGGTTCTTGGAAGGAGAGGGGTTGGGGGCGGCTTACAACATGCAACGGGCACATGGAAGAAATATGCTGTAATAAACTGGGAATAATATCCCTTTTGTTTTGGTTGTCTCTGTACCTAAAATACTGTGGGTGGGGGCTTGTATAATAACTCTTACCTTTGATTTCATTGCAGGTGCATTCTCCAAAATTGAAGGTTACATTTGAAAAAAGTAGATCTAGAGTCTAGAGATCTAGATCTATGTCCTCAAATTTCAAAAGCAGCGTGAATAATAATTCTTATATTTGTTTCGAAACAGGTCCACTCTCTGAACCTACGATACCATGGGGGCCTACAAGTACATGTCAGAAGTATGGCGCAAGAAGCAGAGCGATGTGATGAGGTTCCTGGTCCGCGTCAGGACGTGGCAGTTCCGTCAGCTGTCTGCCATCCACCGTGCCACCAGGCCCATGCGCCCAGACAAAGCACGAAGCATGGGATACAGGGCTAAGCAAGGTGAGTACAGTGCAGGATCAAAACTCCCTTCTTTTTTTTTGGCCAAAATTTGCAATAAACGTTTATTTAAACCGTGGTTTGAACCGTCACAAGTCCTAAAGCTAGACCACGTGCGTGTTCGTGTCCAGTAATAATTTACATGTCTGTACATTTTTTACACTAGTTTTAGTTCAGGCTGAAAGTTTAAACCATGGCTAAGATCTTTCCAACTCTCCTCCACTGGAAAAATTCCAAAGACAGGCTGGGCTATTTTTGAAATGATCATATAAATTCGGCTTTATATCTGCTACATGCAACAGAAAACAAGGCTAGCATAATGGATCGATGTTCATTTTTTGCTGTAAGAAAAGAGAAAGAACAGACGACCATTTTCCATTCTTTTGAATCTGTAAAATTTTATATTCCATAGTTGCTAGAATCTGGATCACTTTAAAAAGTTCAAGTGATTTTCAAGTGTCCATTTCATTGCCTTCTAGGGTACGTGATCTACCGTATCCGTCTTCGCCGTGGAGGACGCAAGAGGCCCGTGCCAAAGGGAGCCACCTACGGCAAGCCCACCAACCAGGGAGTTAACCAGCTCAAGTACCAGAAGTCTCTGCAGTCCACGGCCGAGGAGCGCGTTGGGCGCAGGTGTGGTGCCCTCCGTGTTCTCAACAGCTATTGGATCTGTGAGGACTCGACCTACAAATACTTCGAGGTGAGAAGTGGTGCAATTATATAACATTGACTGGCCTTTAGGGAGATACCAGGCAATATTATACAAATAATACACAGCAGTGAGGGCACTAGTAAGAATTACCCACACAAGTTACCTTTGGAACAGTCTTACACGGGCGAGGCAATAGCCGAGGGTGTTAGGACTTTTTCGAAAGTACCGAGTGTTGGTAATTTTACTATTGCCCGAACAAAATGATGTGTATCATTTGTTTTATAAAATAATGTTTTATAACGTGATTTTACTAATGACCGATCATTAGTAAAATTACGTGTTACTGTAGGCAAAATATATGCCTGGTCATGTGTACGCTCTCATCCAATCATTTGATTAATAGGATCCGCTTCATCATCTTATAGAGCATTGTATCTCCCAAAAGATAAGCCAGTCAATATTCTAATTATAACCTATTCCTTTGTTAATCAGGAAAGGGTACCGCACCGTTATTATATCCTGCCACCACGCCCCGATAGTCTGCTCAAACTTTGCGTTGATACAGCTATTTGGAAAGTCCCGGATGTTAAATGGGGCAAGGCTCAATATTGACCGCAATTTTTGTACACAAAGTCAATGGTGAAACCTGAAAGAGTAAAAATATCTGGAAATATTGCCCGCTTGAAACTGCTATTTAATGAACCGGGCAAAATTTGCATTTTAATTGCATGGTAAAATAAAATTTCCTCCTTTAGGTAATAATTGGTTCTAACTAACAAATATCCTAACCGAAACCTCAAACACATGTATGGATGGGGAGGTGTTGTGGTATACTAGTAGTGGTTTTTGCAAGACACTAATCCACATTTGTCACTCTCCAGTCCACCCTGGTTGGTTCCCAAAGTCACTGTAGTTTACATTGTGAGCATAATTTGTAAAATGGCGCCTGGCTGGAATGCTTTTCAGGGAGTGACAAAACCTTGGCGTCTTTATTTTGTATGATGTAAAATGTAATACGCTTAATTTTTCTATATCTTATAACACAAAGCTCAGTAAATACGCATGTTAAAACACAATTGGTGGCTTTTTTAGTGGTTGAACGAGCGTGAAAGGGGGTGGGTCGACAGTTTCCATGTGCGCAAGGCCATATTTTCGCTGACACAATACTTAGTGGAAATGCCATTAATGTGTGTGCAAGTCTGCACACAGCGAACCTGTAGGCCTTTAAAGGAATACCCCCTAGTCTCTCAGAGAGTCTTCAGGGAAAAGTGAGATATATAATTTGTTGATATGGGGGATGTCAAGCATTGCATAAGGCCTATTGGTCATAGAACTGAAGGCTAATACTGGTGATAGACAGCACCTGTTATTTGGTAAACATAACAGTATCCAATTCCCCATGGAAGCCCACTTCTATGCATCTTCATAGTGCTTAGAGACATTGTAGATGTATTTAGCGCTATATATTATTCATAGCCCTTGTAAATTTGATGTTTTTTTTGTGTTTATTGTATCTCAAGAATGAAAGGTGGACTGGTGCTTTTGTTGAATACTTTTAAATGTAAACTTTAATATGCCATGTTCTCAAGAAATATAAATCAGGAACAAATCAATTTTTTCAAATAGTTGAATAGATAAGAAAACTTGGTAAGGGAATGAATAATTTAGTTGTTAATTGTATATATAAATCTAGAATGTTATTATTATGATGTGTGGTCCTGTTCACATATTGTTCTTTTCTCTCTGTATGACAGATAATCCTTGTTGATCCAATGCACAAAGCTATCAGACGAAACCCAGACACTCAATGGATCACAAAGTCAGTCCACAAACATCGCGAATGCCGTGGACTCACCTCAGCCAGTAAGTCTTCTACATCTTATCTTATTGTTCCGCACTCTTAATATGCAAGACAACTAATCAGTGCTTTGACCATGGGATAGAAATACCAAAGGCTTGAAGATTATTCAACTGTTTTCAGAGCAAGAGTAATCTATACCGGTGTTAAAACAGTTGTCTTTGTGTTGATCAAGACTGGAAATGGGTAATTTTGCAAAGCCATAGTTTGTGTTGCAAAAAGCAATCCTTACATATATACGTCAATGGTGGCCTGTTGTTTTGTCAAAAATGCACATATTGCAAAAAAGCGACCTTGAAGAAAGCAACGAAAATGTTAAGGGACTGGTGAGACCTCACTCATGACAATAAAAATAAATCGCTCTTCTCTCTGTCTTTGTGTAAAAGGCATTGGAAATCTTCATCATATTCATAGAGCTAGGTCAGATCTCGAGATATTTGCTAATGAGCCTCCCTCAACGATTTTATTGCCTCGTTTGAATCGTTCGGCCACTGATTTTCTTAGAATAGACCTTGACGATATCGTCCAAGATAAAATGATATAACTTTCTTCAAAGTGATGTCAAAGCAGAAGAAATGATGTTGGCAGTGTCCCTTGTGGTTTAGAGGGGGAACCAGGGAAGGGGTAAACTAATGTTTGCTCAAACTAGGGAAAGTACACTCTGCAGGGAATACATCTTTTCAATGTCATGGTGTTTTCGGATGTCTTGACGATATTTTCAAGGGTTTCTTGATTGATGAACATGTAATATGATACGTAATGTATAATGGTGGAGCGATTGCCCCTATGCTCTTGAAAATATGGGTTTGGGGAAAATGTGAAGGAATTGTGTGTGGATAATGCAACTGTAATGGTATATGTTGGACATGTTAACCATTAATGGGTAACTGGTAGGATTATTCCTTGAAATGCACTGTGCGCTGATAACGGCTGCTGGAGCTAAAGCTAGGGTAATAATTTCCAAAGCTCTTTGGAAGCGCATAGAGATGTTATTTCATAACGTATTATGCGCTGTACAAGAACTGAATATTATTATTAATATTATTAATATCCTTGGCTATTATAGCTTAGGGCGAGATGTAAATTTGTCTCCTCTCGTGGAAGTGGCTCTCTCTTCACTTGCCATCATTCTGAGGAAAACCCATTCTCCACATTGTCTGTTTTCAGAGCCAGAAGGGCGTCACTGTGTGTGAAAGTATATGACTTAATGTTCTTCTGGTTCTGAACATGCAAAATGTTCTTTGAAGTTAGAGGTTTGGATCGTATTGTGGATGCTCCGATTAGTTTACTTTTACGGTTCACCATTTGTTGAAGTTTGTTCTCCCTCTCTCAAACAAGTATAAAGTAGTCCTTCCGATGACAAAACAAGAAGGAAACTGTCTCTTTGCTTTATCCTCTTTACATCCCAAGTGTAACAGTAAACGAGATCAGTGTTCTCAACCTGTTCTCCAAATCAGTGTTTTCAATCTTTTCTCTGAATTCCATTAGTGTTCTCAGCCTTATATCTCAATTTCCTCATGATTGTACTATTCCCTAAAGCATTGTTTTTATTTTCTTCTTCCATACAGGCAGGAAGAGTCGTGGCCTTGGCAAGGGACATCTTTACAAGCAGACTTCAGGTGGTTCCAGGAAGGCATCCTGGAAACGCAGGAACCTCCTCCGTCTCCGAAGATACCGCTAGAAGAACATCCGTCTCTCAAACTCACTCTCAAACTTGTCCACAAGTCACTCACACCCTCAAAAGCAATTCTGTACTGTGTCAAGACACCAAAGTCGCTGGAAATCTCGCCAATTGCTCTAAAGCCTATTGTGCAGTTCTTACCGAATACTCCAAAGTCCTTTGTGCAGTTCTCGTTGTTTCTGCAACACTTTTATCTGGACTCGCTTGCACACTCCCAGTACTTCTAGAGATCTTGGTTGCGATGGCACATTTCACCAGAACCATCTACACTCGTCCAGCTAGACCTCTCAATACTAGAACCCATGGTAACGGAGTACTTACCAAAGCTGATTGTCGTCACAAAAACATGAGGAACTCTTGGTTTTGATAAGTCTATTCTGAAGTTAAAGCCTGAATAAATACAGGAATCATCATATATAGTATTTCTAGTCTGCTTTATGGTCTCATTGCTGTGTTTATTGAATTGTACAGTATTGGTATACAGTCAAACCTGCTTTAGTGACCACCTGTCCACAAAGACCACCTGTCTACAAAGACCACATTTTTTGTTTCCCTTGAAAATGGTTTCCAATTGAAACATGTATTAAAGGAACCTGTCTACAAAGATCACCTGTCTACAAAGACCACTTTTTATGTTTCCCTTGGGCGGTCGCTATAGACAGGTTTGACTGTATATTCAAAGAATTCCACATGGCAGCCCAGGGGCTGAATTACATGGATTTTACAAGGTAAAATGACAGAAGACAAAATGTTAATACAAATTTATACATATACCATGTAGTAAAACAATAATATGAAGGAGAAAAATAAGAGGAGGAAGGGGAAATTGAGAGACGAGACTGACAGGAGAGAACGAGAAACAGTGATATACACGTAGAGGCAGAAGTGCGACAATCTAGAGGAAGAGATTATTTATGATAAAGGAGAAGGTTAACTAAATAGTCATCTATTGTGGTATATGAATGCTATGGCTTTGTAATGTACAGTGAAAAAAAAAAAAACGTGCAGGCGGTACAGCAAGTAGGCGACTTGTTAAACTCGCCAAGTTGCCATGTTTAAAACGAGAGGGCAAGTTGTTAAAAACTGAACAAGTTGCATTCTTGTCTCGGCGTCTTTAACAACTTGAGTTCTGGTAAATATAGAAAATAAATTCGGACAGAATCCAACAAAACTTACACTAAATGTGCGAGTGATGAGAATAGAAAGATAAGGAAATCTGGGCAAGTAGGCCCGACACCATGTGCTTAACTCAAAATTTACTTTAAGAATTTCAGAAACTTGGTAAGGGTATGAACAATTAGATATATATATAGCTAATCTTGCATGAGCTCTGGTATGTGGGATATATCTTTTGAGAGATTTTTGTTAAATATGATTTATTCTGGATTGTTTATCCTGCAGTAGATCAGTTGTTTGAACCAGTGAAATGAAAACAAATGCACAAAAACTGACTGCATGGGCATCATCTTTGATAAAAACCATAACTCCCATTTGCACATAGTGACCTGTATTAAGCACATGATGTCGGGCCTATACTCGGATGTCCTTATCTTTTATATGCTCATCACTCTTTCTTGGCCACTATACATTTTCTACCAAAATCGTTTGACACATGTCATTTGTTTGTAATCTTAAACATTCAGTCTAAGTTTCGTTGGATTCTGTGAGAATTTATTTTCTATATTAACCAGAACTTGAGTTCAAGCTTTAACTGTACATTATTTTCACTTTCATGACTTCGGAATATGGCAACATCAAGAATTACTATATTCTTGATGTTGCCATATTCCGAAGTCATGAAATTGACTTGTCATGATGACAAGAATCGTGAAACATCAAATTCAGTTCATCTAATAAACGATCAACCTAGTGGAAACAAATGGAAATCATAATAAACAGAAGACAACTGAATTTTCTCACCGTACTGTCGTAGCTTATTTATTGAGAATAACAATAAATCAAGATGGTGTTTTTTTTTTCATTACATGTGCATATGTTCATCTTGATGCGATAACCATGCACACAAACGTATTTCAAGATAATTATCTATCTTCATGATTCATACATTTAATGTTGAATTGAAGAAAAAAAACAAGCATTTATTTGTCCACAAATGTTACATGCAACTATTGCAACTTAATTAAGGTGGATACAAACTTACTTGTGCATATGGTAGTTAAAGAATCAACTAATTTCAGCAAATTTCAGATAAATCACAAATCTTATTTGACCACACACCCACACGCACACATTCACAAATGCACACAAGCATACAAAATTAAAGTAAATATATGTACTGTACTAACAACAAATGTCACGTTGATTTCAAATTGAATGAGGGAAGGGAGGATAATGCCTGTACAGAGGCTACATTGTTTCATATAGTCACAACCATATTTATTCATTCACATGTAACGTCCCTTGTGTAGACAAGTAAAGTAAATAATAAAAATAATAAAAAAGGTGTTATTCTAATGGATAGTTGATATGTCTTATTTTGTTCAGGAATTTCCATTGAGACTACGTCTGGCTATATATAAAATCCTGGAGGAGAGCCTCAAAAGTCAAAATATGTTATAAAATTCCTCCTACCATACAGATTTATTCCCAAGTTCTCGTAGGGCTATAAACTTAGCTAAGGATGAGAAAAGTAGACGATAGTAGTCGCTACATTTTTCACACAATTGGCATTCAAATTTTGTTTTTACAAAAATTCATTTAGAATGAGTTGTCTTATTTCACTGTTCTAACATTTCATGACTGGAAAAGAAAGAAAAAATAACCATTGTCCAGGTTTTCCATAATTTCCACGATAGCTGGAAAATTGATAATTGGCTATGCCAGAAATATCCAACAAAGACACAGAGCAAGGAAATAAAGATTTATATTAACAAATTATTTCTAAAAAAACTTGGCTCAGCCAATATTATACTCCATAAAACAATGAACAAAGGGCTTTACAAACCAACTAGACAACTTAAGGACACCCCTCAGTAATGTTTGTGTGCACCTTAGCTGTTTTTACTATACCAGGAACACCAGGCATGGTAAATACATGACCAGCTGTCTCTGCGCAGCTATGGTACGCACGAACATTACCGGTACTGCGAAAATTCCTTAATATAAAACTATCAATTACGCATATGAGCAAGTAGATAAAGATGGGTGTTTAAATGCAACATCGGTACAAAATCTTCCTAATTGTTAAAGCTCAAAAGATAATCTGTCACACATCATTGATTTCAGTCAGTAATTTTCAAAACACTCATGACTTTTCACTTAACCCATTAGCAACTAGAGATTTTGTAAAAAAGGCCTATTACTCACTGGAAGATGATGCAATATTGCTCTCGTTTTTACATTATTCTGAACAATATGAAACATGCGCTATTTTTCTATGCAGAATCCTACTGTAGGCATCGTAAGGATTACGCACGTATAACATTATCACGGTAGACCCTAGAACAGATTGAAAACGGACAAAAACAGACGGGCGGTTTCGGGCGGTTCAGTGAGTAAAAGGAGGGGCGGTTTCGAACGGTTTAGTTGCTAAAGGGTCAAGGAAACAAGAGTCAACATTTACTCAGGTCTTCTGCATGACTGGATCTACATAAATACACTAGTAAATTTCAAAAAGGAAGACAAAATCACCATCTAAATACATGTATAATTGAAAATATATTTCATATACACTCTCTCTTTGCATCTACAAGATGCTCCAAATATTGCTCCATATACTTGTACAGTCAAACCTGTCTTAGTGGCCACCTCTCTAGAAAGGCAACCTGTGTATAGTGGCCATGTATTTTGTCTCCCTCAAGAAAGAAATGTTTTGTAGAACCTGTGTACAATGGCCACATTTCTCTGTTTCCTGTGGGTAGTCTTAATAGACAGGTTTGACTGTACGTGTATTAGGTCCACTTGAACATCTTCATGCTCAGCCTGTCAAGTTTACACACAATGAATTTAAAATGAACCGTAGACAGGCATCCGTCTTAAAGATAAACATGATCACTCTTAATTCCTTTACAATAGTAATTTTTTGCCATTGCATGGTATACTGTTTGTTGACAAACAATTTTGAATTTTGATTGTACTTTGAGTTGTCATGGTTGTTCACCTTTCAGACTTTTTAGGCATTTGTACACGTCTGTACCCTTATTTTTGTGAAAAATAGATGAATATATGAATTATGAACTTATGAACTTATTAAAGGGTTAACTTTAGGTAATGGTACATGTCAAACAAAATTAGAATTCTCACACTAAAAACAAAGAAAAGTCACACTGACTTATGAAAAGTCAATAAATCTGCCACAAATAAACCTCCGAGTCAGAGATATGGGAGAATATGACCTAAGGATGCAGTGCAGGGAGGACCTAAAGCCACATAGTATTCAATGTCCTGTAATCATAATTAGCTGACACTATATATGGTTGAATTACCAATGAATGTGTATGTGTGTGCAAATGTCTCTGAAGCAGCGAACCCGTGGTCCCACCAGAAAATACTCCAACTTGCCTATATCTTGAGTGCGAGGGAAATTTTATATATAATATTGAGAATTCCATATGGTGGTAGGCTAGGGCACAAGGCATTATACAAGACCTGACTGTCCTGAAAGTGAAGTCCACTTTTGGTGATTGACAACACCTGTTTTGGATTAATCATCAGAATGGTGTCAAATTCCCCATGAAAACTCACTCCTATTCGTTAATAAAACAAAACAGTACAGGCTTGTGAATATTGGTCATTTCTAGAGTTGGGGTTTTGTAGCAAATCTCACATTTTATCTACTTTTTAATGGTCCCAATAATCTGATAATATAATACTTTTTTATATACAATGTGCAATCAGATAAATCTTGGTATTACATGCAGATAATTCATTAATCAAGTTTAGTAAACTCCTTGACTACTGGATTTTCTTGTTCCCATAGGCTTAATACTGGGATCACATGTTTCATGTACGCAACATGTTAATCCATTGAATACTGAATTCTCTGAACCCCATAGGCTTAATACTGGGATCACCCGGTCCATGTAAGCAATGAGTTAAGATTACAATCCATGCTTCACAATGTCATCTTCCAGGGCGAGGACTATACACACTCTGCTTGGGATGTACACCTAAGAATGATCAAGAACATAAGACAAGATGCAATCAGTGACAGTGAGTGGCAATCAGTTGCAATCAGTTTGATTGGAGAGTAAACCTAGTTACTTTTATGCCTACAATTTGTTATTGACCTCAATTACAGTGGAACCTCTTTATAACGAGGTCCTTGGGACCATGGGAATTACCTTGTTATATCAGGAACCTTGTTATATCAGGGTAAAAAACAAAATAATATAAAGAGCTGGGACCAGAAAAAGCATCGTTATAACAGATACCGGGTGATATCAGAGCTCTTTATAATGAGGTTCCACTGTACATGTATGTAACATCGTTTACTCCACTCCCCAGATGTCAAGTTAAATATATTTATTTCTTATTACATGTATTTATTATGTTCCTCTATTTTTTTCTGTGTACTTTTTCATGATTCTATATACTTTGCATTTTTTATCCTGTAAAAGATTTACCACTTTGTCCTTTGGCTGTGATGAAATTTTATTAATAAACTACTTCAATAACAATTACAATGACAAGTATGATGATACCTTTACCAATGATATATCGTAAACTGTCATTATCATTGGTATCTGTAACAAACTTTGCATCAAACCAAATAGCTACGTGGTGCGCTAACTCCGCTTCCTAGTATCCATTAGTAGTGGAACTACTCAAGGTTTGAGTTTATTCTGACCTTTGAACTCTGTGACAAATCTAGAATTGGACAAAGTGGCATCAGACCGAAGGGTCAAGTTTAATGTGACATCTGACCTTTGACACGGGTCAGAATGCCTATTTACCAATGGGACAAGCTTACCTGAAGAGAATTCATTCTCCCACCATATCCATCCTTGGAGGTAAAGTGGATGGCTGAAGGGTCAAGTCTATTGTGACCTCCGAACTCTGAGCTGTCCGAGTTCAACACCATCTTGTATCTGAGCACGACCGGTCAAGGTTAAAGTTCTTGAGAAGGTTTAAAAGTCAGATGGATTATGCCTTTTTTAACACATATTCTTTAAATAATTCTGTAACTATATTTTGTTGTGTTTATTACTATTTCCTTTGGTCTTAACATCATTTCACATAAAAAAAATCATACTCCATTACAATTTCATTTGAGTTAAAACAATATTATATCAGGTGATATATACGTTTCATGACTGATGACACTTGTGTAAAATATAATTTGTATTGTGTAAGAAAGAAGAGTTGATATGTATTTTCTGATTTGTGGCTTTATTTTGTGCATCACATCCAAAATGGAATTAATCTAAATTACAATGTAAAGGATGCCTCTAGGGCCAAATCCTAACCCACAACCAAACCCTTAACCAACTCTAACCCTGGCCCTGACCCTAAACCTAGCCTTTGCGCTAACCCAAACCCTAACCCTAACCCCAACTCAAACCCCGAACCTGAACCACACCCTAGCTCTAATACATTGTCCTGATGCCTGCTGGGTACTCCGCAGTCAATCCGAAGGAGCAAATGATTACAAGTTTGCAAAGGATACTTTCTGAGTAAGTCTACGCGGACCTTGTAGTCCGGGAAGCTCCTAACCCTACAAAAAGACTTGGCTCTAACCAAAACCAAAACCAAAACCAAAACCCTAACCCTTTTCCCAACTCTAACCCCACACACTAGCTCTAATACATTGCCCTGATGCATCCTGGGGTATTCCGCAGTCAAGCCGAAGAAGCAAACGATTCCAAGTTTGTCAAGGATACTTTCCGGGAAGGTCTATGCCAACCTTGTAGTCCGGGAAGCTAACCCTGACCCTAACCCTAACCCCAACCCAAACCACGAACCTGACCCACAGTCAAGCTGAAGAAACATAACGATTACAACTTTGTCAAGGATACTTTCCGGGTAGGTCTACGCCGACCTTGTAGTCCGGGAAGCTCTTTGAGCAGTTGAAATTAAAGATGAAAAGCAGACGAGCACGTTCAAAGGCAATGACCTTGTCTTCCTCATGTTTCCAGCTTATATAGGCCTGCATTCATGAAAATTTTAAAAAATTATAATTATTAGTATCATTTTTGCTTTCTCCCCCCCCTCCCAGAAATAAGGAAAACAATGATAACAGCATTATATAATTACTAACCTGGGGAATAGCTAACCAGTAAAATTTCTCATCTAGGTGGTTCATGGCCCTGTCAAAGTGAACTACATTGAACCTGTACTTACTACCAATCTCTGAATAACCATCACAAGGACTTATTAACCAGTCTGAGTTGAATATTTACTAACCGGTTAACTTGCTAACCAATCTGAGTTAATAACCTGAGGACTAGCTAACCCATCAAACTTACTCATCCAGTTGGTTCATGGCCCTGTCAAAGCTGTGTAAGAAAGCAACTATCATGAGGATTTACTAACCAATATTTCAATGATAACTAACCTGAGGACTTATTAACCAGTCTTAGTTGAATATTTACTAACCGGATAACTTGCTAACCAATCTCAGTCACTAACCTGTGGACTAGCTAGCCCATCAGACTTCTCTTCCAGGTGGTTCACAATCCTGTCAAAGATGTTTAGGAAAGTAAATATCCTGAGGATTTACTAACCAATATTTGAATGATAACTAACCTGAGGACTTAATAACCATTCAGAGCTGAATAGCAACTAACTAGTTAACTTACTAACCAATTTGAATAACTAACCTATGGGCTAGCTAACCAATCAAAATTCTCTTCCAGGTGGTTCATGGTCCTGTCAAAGATGTTTAGGAAAGTAACTATCCCGAGGATTTACTAACCAATGTTTGAATAATAACTAACCTAACTAAGAATAGTTACTAACCAGTTCACTTGCTAATTAATCCGAGTTACTAACCTGAGGGCTAGCTAACCAATCAAACTTCTCGTCCAGGTGGTTCATGGCCTTGTCGAAACCGTTGAGGAATCGGTACCTCAACAGATCATTATCGATGAGATTCCACTGCCTCCTAGCATAGTGGTAGCTATTGTTGTTTCCTGGTCGCGGGAAGTCCAGCCATTCAGGATGACCAAACTCATTCCCTGGAAGACAAAATTTATGATTTGTATGGAAAATCAGTCATCTAGAATTTTTCAACATGTCACCAATGTTCACAGTTTCTGAAGAAACTGTTTTATGTTTCTGGTGATTTGCCCTTAAGTGGTACATTTTTTAATTTTTACTTTGTACACATATCACAGTTCAGAAACACTTACTGCAAAGAAAATATGTACACATCATTAACATGAAATGAACTGCATTGAAATGATTCAATTGAATTCAATTGAATTCAATTGAAGTAAACTGCCTTGAAATGAATTGAATGGAACTGAATTGAATTTAAATGAATTGAGAGGGACTGAAAGGAAATGAAATGAAAAGAATTTTATTGAAATTAATTGAATTCCATTATAATGAATACAAATTAGTTGAATTGAATTGAAGTGAACTGAATTAAATTGAGCTGAATTGAACTACATTGAAGTTATTTCAATTGCATTCATTTGAACTGCATTGAATTGAAGTGAAATGAATTGAAATCCATTGAACTGAATCGAATTGCACTGAATTGAACTAAACTTACCTATGAAGTTAAGCCACGCCTCCCCTCCTAAAGCATGCGTAATAAGCCGGATACATTTATGCAGCGCCATCCCACGATCAATCACATCTGTCTGAGGCGACATTACCGACATGTTGGTATACATCTCCTTATCCATGAGCCAGAATGCGATCGTCTTGTCGCCGACGAGCGCCTGGTCGTGACTCTCGGCGTAAGCTATCGTCCTCTCGCCATGGCGACGGTTGATGAGGGTCCAGACAATGTCACCCATGTTCCAGTCTTCGTCTTGAGTTTCCTTCAGAAGCTGGAAAAATGAGATGACGGAATAGTATCAGAACTGAGAGTTTGATGTCAAAATGAGATGATAGAATAGTATCAAGACTGAGAGTTTGATGTCAAAATAAGATGATGTCAAAATAAGATGATGGAATAGTATCAGCACTGAGAGTTTGATGTCAAAATGAGATGACGGAATAGTATCAGTACTGAGAGTTTGATGTCAAAATCATCAGTTACAACCCTAACCCCATCTCTATTTCTTTGAAAAGATATAGCCCCGGAGCAGGGCCCTATATCACAAAACTTGTTATCAGTGACAAATGACAGTTTTTGTCATAAGCTAGTGAAATCCTTGCTTCTGATTGGTTATCCGCAGATTTGTCACTAATTTTTGTCATTTTTATTGAAAAAGGCTTTGTGATACGGGGCCCTGATGTCAAGAGAACATGTCGGGAGTCTAAAAGCAAACTGTAAACTTTTGGTAACACAAAGTTCAAAAATAAAATGTCACAACTCATTTTCAAGAGATAAATTTTGAATTATGACTTGTTCTCATTTGTTCATGTTCGTTAAAAACAGTGTCCATGATATCAATCTTTACAATTCCTAGGCTTGTTTTTAATTTCAAGCGACCTTTACAGAAAAGGTCGTCAAAAGTAAGATTTGACTTTATCATTCAATTACCTTGATCCATTTATCTGGTATAGCCATTGCTAGTCTGAAATCAAAACCGTATCCTCCTTCTTCTATTGGACGACAAAGGGCTGGCATTCCGGATACTTCCTAGGAGATAGAAAATTCATGAAGTTCAAGCAAACATGAGTTCTGGTCATCATGTAAAGGTGCATGATAATTTTCATAGAATCAATCAAAACTGGCTGGAATGCTCCCCAGGAAGTGGAGAATGTGCATTGTAATAGATGCAGAATCGTAAATGAATCCAAAGACCAGGGTAATAATACTGTAATCAATTTGGCAGGTTACAATGTAACTGGTAAGGCGCTTTATATGTAACAGTAATTCTTATTATTTTAGAGAGTGCAGATGAAAGTTTGAAGAAATTGCTATGATTGGTTGGACATAAATAATGCATAACGATAAGCATAGGGCAGCATCTAACATGAGCTCTGAATGGCTAGACAGATTCCCAGGGTAGCATTTAATAATCAATTCAGCTATTGTGCTTGGCTAGACAGATTCCCAGGGTAGCATTAATAATTACCTCAGCTATTGTAACGATTCCTGGGAAGAGTTTGTGCAGCATGTGATTGGCTAGGGTTAAGTAGGTCAGAGCTTCAGTGTCAACAGCAAGCCCAAAGTAATCACTGTAGTCACCACTAAAACCGGTACCTAAGGTTAGGAGAGAGGGAAGAGGAGAGAGAGAAAGGGAGAGAGTGGGGAGGAAGTGAGGCAGGGAGGGAGAGACAGACACAGAGAGAGGAGAGAGATGAAGAGGGGAGAGGGAAGAAAGAGAGAGACAGAGACAGAGAAAATAAAGAAGAGAGAGATGTAAAGGGGACGGGGTGAGAAATAGAGAGAGAGAAAGGGATGGAGAAAGATAAATGAAACAGAAATGGAAGAGAGAGAGAGGTAGAGGGAAGGAAAGAGGAGGGGACAGGAGAGGAGGGTGAAACAGATCAAAATGGTTGGAAAAAGATGGAGAGGAAAAGGGTGAGGGAGATGGAGGGGGAGAAGAACGTTGATGGAGAGAGAGAGACAGGGGAGAGAGAAAGAGCGAGGGAGATGTTGAGGGAATCAGAGTATGAGCAACAAAAGAGGAAAAGAGAACATTATTACGAATGAATACTGACACCCATATTAAACATGGACAACGTATTGTATAAGTTTACACTTAACTTTGCTCTTTTGAAGAAAAAAATATGGATCTCTGAACAAAGTGCTATTTCACAGTTTGTTGCCCCTACTAGTGAAGTGGTAACTGAAACTAACTATATGTAATCATTTAAAGTGACTTTATTCAACTTTTAATGAAACCAGCCATCATTACAGAAGAAAAAAAAGTTGCTTCATGAGCAATTGTTGATATTGCCAATTTAAGGAGACTTACCGATTCCATGGTGATGATAGATCATAGAGCTGACACCATCGAATCTGAATCCATCAAAATTAAACTCATCAACCCACCAACGTAGGTTAGAAAGAAGAAATCTTAACACTTCCCAGCTGAAAGGATAAAAAGAAGAAAGTGATGTCAATGCACTTTGTTTTAACCCTATCTTAACTGGGCTATTTCAGACCAGGTTTTTACTGAGGGGTCAATTTGACCCCCAAGATCTCGGCCATTTCACAGCCAATCACCGCGAAAATTTGCATGTATGTCAAGTGAAGTGTATAGAATACTATGGTAATTTCAATTTTTTGAAAAATTCACTCATTTGCATATTTGCATATTCATGGTAATTTGTACAAATATGGTCATAAAATTCACATTTTTACCCATAAATCAAATATTCTTCATATTTAAGCATTCTTTTCCACTACATATATTCGTTAGACCATTCGGAGTAATAATACGACAACAAAAATTGGAAGAGCCAGGTTATTCCTTATGTTATCTCTTGTTTTGATAATTTCTTATGTATTTCATTGTTTTTTTAACTTATAAATTTTATTGTTTTTGTTGTTTTATTTCATTTCTAACTACAATTCAACTATTTTGACCCAAAAACAAACACCTAAACTTTAAACAAGACCAAATAACCAATGTTTTATCTCTTTTTAGGAAAAATGATATTTCCATATGTTTTGTACACAAATCACAAAAATGAGCGATTTTCGGGCTGATATGCAAAGACAAAAGGTCACGTGACTTTGTAACCATACATCCGATTTTCAAAAAAATAGTTTTAAAAGATGCGTAAGACTCGAAAGAAAAAAGTCATGAAAGGAAAACTTTATATCTGCCGCGGTTCCGGAGTAGTCGCTAAATTACTACAGGGGGCAAATTGCCCCCCAGTTAAGATAGGGTTAAACTCCTATGGAAGCTCCAATTTTGTCAACAATACTCATAAATGAACTTTCAATTGTTAAATAATTTGGCTTACTAACCTCTATCCATGTACCATCGTTAAATCAGTTATAAAATATATGCCATGGGATTATGCTTCCCATTGAGGGTACAATATTCTTTTCAGGAATAAATGTATACACATTTTGGATTTCAACACAATGTTCAACACTCAAATTTGAAGGAAACTGAAATTGACTTGTTATAATCATCTTATAGTCAAATAGTCTACAAGTACTATCCCATGTAGCATATGATATCACCTAGTACCAGAAAGATAGTACTCACTTGTTCTAGTCAAAAACACAGGTATTCTATTATATCCTGCATTAAAAATGTATTGGTTTTTGACTTTTAGTTGAGGTTCCAGTACTATTAACAGTTAGGGAGAAACAATTTTTTTTTTTTTTTTAATATTTAAAAAATTTATATTTTCCATTTTCTATTTACTATTTTCTTAATTTTCTTAATTTTCTATTCCTGCCACCTCGATCCATAATTTCAACTAGAGCCTCTCAGTGCAAGGTATATTTGTTTACTATCACATTGCATGATAGAACTTACTTGTTATAGTCAAATAGTCTACTATCCCATAGCATATGATGTCCCCTTGTTCCAGCATGGAAGTAACAGCTATCTGTACCATCAAACTTGTTGAGACCATCCAGGGTGTTGTTGGCTGCGTGACTGTGAACAACGTCCAAGAAGACATAGATTCCCATCCCATGGGCAGTGTCAACCAATCGCTTCAGAGCTTCAGGGTTACCGCAACGACTACATACAGAGAGGGATTAAGAGTCAGAGAGTGATACATTGACAAGACAATAAATACAAGACAACACACAAAGACAAGAACAGACACAGAGAGGGAGAGAGGCAAAAACAAAAGTCTAAATAAACCAACGCTCTTTCACCACCATGGATATAACGTATGAATGTCATGGTCTTCAAAAAAATTCCTTTGTCAAGACATTAACATTTGGAACAATACAGTATTACAGTCGGCCGTGATCTGGCAAATCAACTCGGTGCGGAGCATACATAACGACATACGTTGTTTTACCAGATCACAGTGCAGCGACGTGGAGCGTGCGTATCGACATATGTTGTTTTGCCAAATTACACCAGAGATGCAGGGTAAGTCGTGTGCTGATACAACGTATCTCTACAAAATCATTGATAGATTGAAAACAAAAGTGTTTTATTGAATAATTTTACCCTACATAGTAAAAGATTATTATCCGGAAATATGTATCTTGGAAAATAATTCAACTTGAGAGAAATAGAAACACTTTTAACGGTAAAATTCAAAATCTCTGATTTCTTGGAAGTACCGAAACAGACATATGTTGTTTTGCCAGATCACGGCTGCAGTGTATAGTTTAGAATATCTAATGTTTTCATGTTGATCACTTCATACAACACTTTCGTGTAGGTATGTGTGTATGCACTACTTTGTATGTGTGTGTAAGTATGTGTGTGGGTATGGTGACATGAATCATATTTAATTTAATGTGTTTTATGTGGAGGCCCTATTTATAAGCAATTTGATTTTTTATTGTCCTGATTATACATTTGCTTTGCTTTGCTTTGTATGTTTTATGTTTTATGTATTCTATTTTCTATTGTACGTTTTTCTTTTACATGTATATGGTTCAATAACTCAATTCAATCTACATTCGCAACACTCGACGGTAAAAATGATAAGAATGAAATATTTTGTGATCTAGCCTGCGATGCATGTTAACGGGCTCCTCCCCTGTTTCATAGATGCATGCTATGTTAAGTGGAAAACACTCCGTCCCTCAGATAGGACGTTAAATGGAGGCCCATGTAGAGGAGAACACCACCGTGCAAGTTAAGAACCCACTGCACTATTCGTATAAGAGTAGGAGGAAACCCCGGTGTTGTGGTCCACCTACACACTCTCCATCAGTTATACCGGGAGGAGAGACCCGAGGGTTACAGTGATTCAGTGCGCTTTTCACGTCCCAGGCACAGGTGATGCCAAACTTAATAATAATGATAATAATGAATTGAGGAGAATTAAAAATGAAACCTACCTTGATGGAGCAAAGAAGGTGGTCACCTGATACCCAAAGCTAGCATAGAAAGCATGCTCCATAACAGCCATCAATTGAATTGCATTGTAGCCTGTAAAGAAACGCAAAGAAAGGAATACAAAGTAGAGGTGTTGTGATCTAGAGGATAAGTCATCCGGCTGCAAATCCCAGCTTGACACTAACGTCCTTTGGCAAGACGTTAATGTACTTTTGCCACTCTCCACCCAGGTGTTAAATGGGTACCCAGTAGGATGCAAAAGTTAATGTAGATTGCTCAGCATTGAGAGCGTCTGTAAAATGACGTCTGGCTGGAATGCTCCCCAGGAGTGGAGAATGTGCATACATTGTGTGCGGGCAAGCCTGAATCCGATGACCGGGGTAATAATATATCTGTAAAACGCTTAGAGACATCGTTGGTGTATTAAGCGCTATATAAATGCGGAATATTATTATCATTATTATGAAATAATGAATAAAATTATTAAGAAAATAATCATTACGAATCATACTATGATTTAGAGGGTAAATCTGTTTTTTAATATGAGAATGTTGTCGCCATCGCTTGCAATCAGTTTAATACTTTCAGAATAGGAAATATCTTCAGTGATAAAGTGATCAAATACATGTATTTCTTCAAATTGGCAACAAAATTTGTCTTTTATTGCTATGCTACATTGTTGAAATAAAATGTATTGTCTCTGAATACAATATACAGTCAAACCTGCTTTTAGCGACCACCTGTATAGAAAGACCACCTGTCTACAAAGACTGCATTTTTTGTTTCCCTTGAAAATGGTTTCTCATTGAAACATGTACTAAAAGAGCCTGTACATAAAGACCACCTGCCTATAAAGACCACTTTTCTTGTCTCCCTTGGGTGGTCTTTATAGACAGGTTTCACTGTACATGGGTGCGAATGCAGTCAAAAATTTTGAATTTGATCCTGTATACCTTGACCTTTGATCCTTGGTAGTACATTATCGGTGAAGTGATCGTAGGACGCCACCTTCCCTTCCCACGATGAGATCCCAACGTGAGCTTCATAGATTCTTAATCCTTGACCGGTCCACTGAGGCTTTGGGTTCTTGGAACTATAGACCTGGTCCTGCGGTGGATCCCAGAAGACACTCTGGTACAGCATAGTCTTCGGGTCTTGGACCGCGTAGCTAGCCCAGGCCAGGTTCCGGTCCACGATCTCGCCGGACTTTGTTTTGATACCAAGCTGTTAGGAAAAGAACATGTGAGTTTCTGTTACAAGCAAATGTATACAGACACGACAACTAAATATCTAAAGGACCTTTCCATATCAGAATACAGCACTCATAAGGGCTCGTTCACATATATACCAAGGTAAACCGCAGTGGTTCACCAGCGGCTTTTAAGCATGCAACACTTGGTCAGATATGAAGCAGTTTTATAATGTGTAAATGAATGGTAACTGCACGCTACAACGGTCCCACGCATATTCACTTAGCTCTGTGCTATAAGATACAGAAATGGGAAGCGCATTGCACTTGCGTCCAAACTGCTGCGGTTTATCGCTTCTTACAGTATTGCTTGCAAATAAAGGAGACACTCTCACACCGTGACACGCGTGACTGCATGTATTATTTAACAGACTTTGTGGTGACTTGGTGTGAGGGTGTCTACTTGATTTTGAGCAATACCATATATGGAACAGACTTGAAGCATACTAAACTTGGCATCTTTGTGTCTTATAACACACAGATACATGTAGCAGAGCATTTTTAATATAACCCATTGCCTACTGCATGGGTGGCCAACCTGCGGCCCGCGGAGCATTGAACAAATAATTATAAAAATAGCTCATAAATGAAATGCGGCCTGCATAGCAGCGAAGAAATAGGGTAAAACATTTACACACAGCTATCTCTATTTCCATAATTTGTTTTCATCATTCACAACATATTGACTCATTACGTGGTTGTTACAAAACTCCTCAAATTCCCTGTCATTACATTACATCAGGTAACGACATTTACATCACTCGCCGTGTCAATTTCAGTTTGTAATTTCCACACGTAGTAACGTTTTTAAATATACAAATGTTGTGAATCGAGAAATATGTTTGCAAAATTGCAGGTGTGTATACGTATTGCATGAGTGAGTGTGTGTGTGGGGAGGGGGAGAAGACTACCTACGGCCCGCCAAGTTATGCCAATTGTTAGCTGTGGCCCGCGAGCTTTAAAAGGTTGGCCACTCCTGGCCTACTGGAACCAGGTGGTTCCTGTATTAAGCCTATTGGTAATATGGGAATCCAGTAATCAAGGGTTTAAAACATACAACACTCATAGAGGCTTGTTCACATAAGCTGCAGTGTACCAGGGGCTTTTTAAGTTCACTAAAGTATACTGCACTTTAGATTTTTGTATCTTATAATAGTACCGAGTTGACTGAATACCTGAATGACCTTTGTCGCACAAAGCTACTTTTTCATCCCCATTTGCCAAACATTTAGGACACAATAAACCACTGCGGTTTATCGTAGCATACATGTAAGTTAACAAGCCTAGCGTATCCCTTTTGCAGCCAACATCAAATTCTGTAGAACTTTGCAGGAATTATGAATATGTCACATAATCCCAGCCCGGCAATCAAGATCTTTGGCAAGACATCAATATACATCTGCCACTCAGGCTCCACCCAGGTGTAAATGTGCACCTGGCAATTGCCGGAGTGATAGTAATTGCAGGACCCTCAGGAATTGATGCTGATTAAGGGTGTGACGACTCGCACTGTTGACAACTATTCGAGTACGATTTCTCGTACTCGTATACCCAAAAAATGGCGGCCGAGTACAAAGGTATCCGCCTGTAAGTCTGGGCGTGTACTCGAGTACCTCATTACACGCTTGTGCACAGCCCTAATGCTGATGAGGGTAAAGAAATTGTTATCAGTATTTACATTTTCTTACCCTGACAATGCTGTTGTGTGGTATAGGTGAGGATCCATCAGACTTACTGGGTAGTGTGATCTCCCACTTCCCAAAACCAGTATTCTGAAGAGGATATTCCGTCCCTGACCAATCATCTGTATAAAATAAAGATGGGATTAAAATCTAGTTGAAGTACATGTATAGGCATTGCAGAGTTTAACACTTCTTCTTCTTCTTCTTTTAATCCTTCTCAATCTTCTTCTTCTTCTTCTTGTCTTCCTTCACCATCTCTTCCTCCTACCATCTCTTCTTCTTCTATTGTTTTTCTTCTTCTTCCATCTCCTCCTTCTTCTCCATGTCTTTCACCTTCTTATTCTTCTTCTTCTGCCTCCTTCAATTCTGAAGATACTTCCACGTTGGATGTCTTTATTCTAATCTGTAGTGCCTGTAAAAAGGCTGTAATAATCATCTATGGTGGATAAATGTAGGAATGGCACAACCTACTCCTTCCTATCCCCCCCCCCCTTCCAAACGGAACCCAAGTGGCATACCCAAAGTACATGCACTTATAAAAATGCCCCTTAAAGCCCTCTAAATTGTTGGGAGCCCCAAATTCGCCAAAAAATTGATGGCAAATTTCACTTTAATTGTATCATATTGTGAAATAGGATGTCATTTAAGACACACTTCTGCAAAGATTCCCCCAAAAAAAGGTGTTTGAAGACAAATATTGATAAAAGAATACATAATTTGGGTTTTCTGTTTTATTGCATTCTTTCACCAATATTCGACTTCAAACACATTTGTTTCGAAAATCCTTGCAGAAATGTGTCTTAAATGACATCCTCTTTCACATTATGATACAATTTAAAGTGAAATGTTGCCATCAAATTTGGGGCTCCCAACACTTTAGAGGGGCTTTAAAGAGTGTAATTTGTACTGAATGAATTCTGTCCACCCCCCTTCTCTCTCTGTCTCTCCCTTTGAAAATCCATGGATCTGCTCCTAATACCGGTACTCACTGAATTCTCCTTTAATATAAACTGCTTCTGCTCCGGGGCCCACCTTACACCGCACCCCTCCATCAGCCATCCTATGGAGACCATGCGACATATAGCCTTGTGTAAACGCATCTAACCCTCCTTCGTTCTGCTCTATAGAAGCCAAGATCTGCTCAAAACAGCCATACCTGTAGACAAAACAAAGGGTTAAAGGTCATTTACAAGCCCATCATTAAACACCCACCATCACTGATCACCATTCTGCACCATAGACTGGCATTGCAATGTGTGGAACTGCAAATTTTGCTTGTTTCCACAAGAAAGTTTCATCAAAATAATAATATGCTCATCATTCCATTATCTTTATTATTGTACTAATTTGTACCAACAAAATAATGAATACCGGTAGAGGAAACCATTCTTTCACTCTGGGGCCCATTTCTCGAAACCAACGACAAGACAGTCATAACTTTATCCGCCAACTACGGAGATGTCTCTGATCTTCCTAAACTGTTTCACGAAGAGCTTACTAGCTAGACATCTCGTGAAATCGATACTATCGGCGAGAAGAGGAGCCAAGACATAGCCTTAGTAGCAATTCCAGCGGATTAAAAAAAAGTAATTTTAAGAAAACTGCAAATAATTAAATGAATTAGGAATAACAATTATTGAAAATATTACCAGGGAATAAGAGATGCAATATACTTCAAAATTTGTGTAGATTATAGGCTACCATAGAATTACTTGTAATATATAATTGTGAGTATTTCATTTCATGACCGGTGAATCAGTTTTGTTTTTGAGATGGGTACCCCCCAGATATTTTCATTTGATAGTTTATAAAAATACACCCGTATATCATTCTTAGTAAAAATACGATGTTATGAAAGTTTTGTCCAATGTTTTAGGCTTCAGCACAAAATTTCAACATTCCAAACGTTAAAACACATGTTTTAAACTATTCAGTTTGCACATTTGAAGATAGAATTTATCTAGAAATTAACATGGGTCTGAAAACTAGAGAATAGACTTCTGACTATGAATTGCCTGCCGTGGCAGATTATCCTCCCCTTCAAGGATTTTACAATGTGGAAATAAACGTGTATAATCAGTTTAGTTAAGTGGAAAAAGCCTTAGATATAAACATGGCATATTTTCATAAGGTTTTCAAATATAAAAACGATAACTCTCTGTTTAAGTGAATGTGTAGAAAGATCATAGCTGGAGGATTTCTTGTCCTTTGTTGCCAGCCATAGTTTACCCAATAAATGACATGTGATGGCGCTGCCTATTGACTAAAAAGTTATGACAGAGATATGAAGGGGTTGGAAGCGTCGTAACTACTTAGTCAGGATGCTGTCTTTGATCTTGGCAAAGAGGGCTTCGTGAAACACCTAGCAGACAAGTAGCTTACTAATGCTGATTTAGTCAAGAAGTTAGACTTATGCACAATTGTAAGACGCACCTAGCGACCCCCGGGAATGGTGCGTCATGGTTGGGTCATGAACCAAAACATTTTTGATGCAGGTACCGTCAAATCAAACTTTGGTCCTTCATATCATGACGAAAGTAGTGCGTCATTGTCAGTCAGTTTACCTGTGTGTGTCAATACGTGCTGCCGGAACTGCGGGCCGGGCATAGCGTGCAAAATACAAAATTTGATGACCGTCGTGGTTTGTCAAAATCAAGAGATGGTGCGTCACATAAGTCACCGTATGTATCGTCATGTAGTTGAATGGTCCGTCAAAATTTTGACACAGGGGTGCGTCATGGTTACCCAATATCCGACTCATGCAATGACGCACCATTCCCGGGGTCGCTAGGTGCGCCTTACAATTGATAAGTGCATTATGACAGTTTCGAGAAACGGGCCCCAGGTGCCTATCGTTTCACCTTCTTCCTAATAACTATGGAGGCCTGAATCAACTCTCCCTCCCCCTTCCTGACATTGTTGCCTGCAATTCAGTAGAAACTACCAAAACCAGACTCTGATTTCTATGGGATGTCCACAAACTTAGACTTATTATGACGGTTTCAAGAAACTGGCTCCAGATACGTACAGATCTGCACTGGAATTAGTCAAACACTTTGACCTTGTTTGTTGTCTTCTATTCTATCCCCTTGCTTAACAATGAAACAACAGCAGGCAACAGGCAACACTCCCAAAAGTGGCCACCTTTCTCTCTCCCTCCTTTTCTTCTCTCTCTCTCTCTCTCTCTCTCTTTCTCTGATCCAGAAAATCACATCATGTGAAGGTCACAATCACAATGATAGAAGAATAGTTGAACACTGACGTCATAAATCAATCTATCACACGTTGCTTTGCACCAAGCGCAATGCCAAAGCAAAGGGAAAGGGGCGAGCTAGCATTATTACTACGACGGACTCTGCGCGCCGAGTATGCCTGTGTGGCTGGCCTGTGATTACGCCTGACCTGGCCTGGCATGGGCTGACTTGCTGCAAGGCTAAACAAGGGGAAGAGCGACATCGAATTTCTCCTAAATCATGCCAATGGTTTCAATATATGAATGGATGGTAACAAGTCACATACCTCCTTTTTAGCTCTCTTTGATGATTTGACAGATACGGATCCGCATCAAGCAATTTCGACAATTGCGGTATGATCACGTCGTCCGCTTTCACAAGCATTCCGTTCACAGCCATCTTTACGTTGAGCCTGCGCACATACATGCATTGTAAACGTGACTAGCCCAATTTGGCGGAAAGTACGCCTGCAAAAGAAAATTTCTCGCTGGGACAGAAAGGGAGTGTGGGGTGGGCCGGGGCGTTATTTTTCTGCGGCACAGATTGGGGTTTTTTTAAAAGAGGTCTTGATTTAACCCTAACCCTAACCCTAACCCTAAACTTTTCCATAGGCTCAACACGCACCTAACCCCAATCTGTGCCGCAGAAAAAATAACGCGGCCGGGGGCCTGGGGTCCTATCAGTGTTTGGTATCGAAAAACTCCTTGTGAATATTAATTTTTCTTATAAAAAATGACATATGTATTCTTGTAGATTGTTTTCGAATAACATTTATGAAACTTACTTATATGAAACAACCATCGATATCGATATGGAAACAACTTATAGGTAATCTTGCAAACTGAGTAGGGCAGCTAGCGAGCTTAACTAGTAATAGTAATATGGGAGTCGGAGAATGATCGAGTCAATCGGCATCAGATTAAAAGTGTCTCCTAACTCAGAAAGGCTCCCGACCTCCCCGACCGGCCTTTACCCTTCCCCTTCTAGCCCTTCCAGCCCAGTTGATCTGAGTCTCCCTGCATGGGGATTCATCAGCTCAGTGGGCGTGGCACTTGGTAGACCCTGGGTTTTAAGGAGGAGGATCGAGGAGGAGGAAAAATTAAGAAGAAGAATTAGAAGAGGGGGGAGAAGAAGGAGAATAATAAGAAGAAGTGTAGAACTATGCATTGCCTATAGTTCAACTAGATTGTAATCCCATCTTTATTTTGTACAGACGGTTGGTTAGGAACGGAGTTTCTAGCTCTTCAGAATACTGTTTAAGGGGTTTAGGGAGATGACTGCATGTGCCCAGTAAGTCTGATCGAATATCCCCCATAGTCAGCGCCGTAGCCAGAGTTGATGTTTAGGGGGGGGGCACATACATGTAATTGATCGACGTCCTGGGGAGGGGTGTCTGATCTTGGAAATTTTTTGGGGGGCACGTGCCCCTGGCTACGTGCCTGCCCATAGTACCACACAACAGCCGGCCCCGACAGCGTAATGGTAGGCCTACCCGATTGGGTTTGCGCTCAAATTCTAAATATCTTAATTTCACTACATATTCCATTGGTTTAAAAAAAAAAAAAAATTTAATTTATATTTCCCAGCATTATTTTAAACTATCTTGAAGTAGTTATACCCATTCTATTATTTTCCTTCAAGACAACTAGAAAGAGTCTTTGATAAAGGACTACGTCATTCGATTTGTTTATTTTGATACCATTACCTCATTTTCCTTATTACAAGCGACTGTTATATATATATATATATAATACCCCCCCCCGCCCCCTCCTCCTCCTCTCTCTCCCTCTCTTTTTCTCTTTCCCTTTTCTCTTTCTCTTCCCCCTCTCTCTCTCTCTCTCTTTTCTCTCTTTCTCTTCCCCCTCTCTCTCTCTTTTCTCTCTTTCTCTTCCCCTCTATCTCTCTCTCTCTTTCCCTTCTATCTTCTTTCTCTCATTCCCTTCCCTGTCCCCTCTCTCTTCTTTCACTATCTTCTTTTCCTCCCTTTCTCTCTATATCCTCTTTCTCTCTCCCTCTGCTGTTTCATCTTCCTCCCTTCTGTATTTCTCTCTCATTACAACTTTATGTTTACATTATTTCTCTATCATTCTTTTTCTCTTTGATTCTCAGTGTATTTAATTTCTACATCTCTCTCTCTCTCTCTCTTTCTCTCTATTTTTTCACCTTTATTTATTTTACTTCTTTATCGCATATTTTGTGATTTTTGTTTAAATATTGACATATACACAAATAAGAACACAATGAACATCTGAATCATAATTAGTGTCCTGTCTACAAGTATAATTTGATTACAGAAAACAGATTTATATCTTTCATAGTTAATCCAACAAATGTTATCAAAGCATAGCATCATAACAATAAAATACAGTGGAAGAGTTATTAAAATATAAACTTCATAACAGAAAAAAAACAAGTTCGGAAAGAAATGACAAACTATTTAAGTGATGCGAGAGAATGTTTTTAATCCTTTCACCAACTCCTTTCAGTAATGTTGTGAAAAAAATGTAAACGATTTACATGCATTGGGCGATTCTGTGCAATGTGTCCCATACCTCATAAATTATTTTTCACCAATGGATGAAAAAAACCCTTGATATGTCGACTAACGGGAATGATAGCCGAAAGCACCCTTATTGATCAACAGTAATTATATAAAAAGCTTCTTGATTTTGTGATAATTTATGTCAAGAAAAAAAAAAAAATCTCGCATTCTGGGCACATTACACGGAATCGCCCCCAAAGAGTACCGAAGTGCTAACGTTATATTCGATCGTTGACCGTCCCGGTACTGGCTCCAAACAAGAGAGCCTGCGCATGAGGTTCCCAGCGAAATTATTCAAGCAACGGGCTAGAGCAGGAAAATTCTGTGTTTGCCACTGGTGATGATCACCACGCCATTGACATTGTTTAGCACAAAATTGTTGGGTCAATCAACCTTGAAAACTTGGCCAGTATGACGTCACACTTCGGTACTCTTAATTCATTTAATCGTGATATGTTTGTGTAAATATTGCATCGTCAAGCTTAAAACCAACTCTTTACCAAGGCTACGATCTGATTACTAAGCCGTTAAAGAAAGGCATCACTTCGGGGACAGAGAAATATAATTAAACGAATACATGAAATAATTGGGTATTATTTATCAATGGAAGTCTCTTCCTGCGGGCCTTGCATGATTATTATTATCTCATCATGGTCAGGTATCCATTTACTACACCTGGGTAGAGAGCGACATATGAGGATTAATGTCTTCCAAGGAAGGACGTTAGTGCTGAGCTGGGATTCGAACCCTCTACCAGTGGACTGAGCTATGAGAGTCTAGCGAATGAACCACAGTACCACATGATTTCCACGTAAAGAGGTACACAATCATTACCGGGCATGTACGCAGAATATACAAAAATAATCTTATGTTATACAATTTAACAGAAATCAACCAATTTGATTCTTACTAAGTGCAGCTTTGCATGAGAGCACAAATTGTGTATAAACGTTATATATATATCAAATTTTACAAAGCAGTGGAAGTCACTTGAGTCTTTTTTATAGCATTTGTTTTACCAAAGATAGAATAGATTAACAAATAATCTGACAAGAACAAAAATAATGAACAAATCTTAGAAATATACTAGTTCAATGCAGCTATTTACATTTTATGACAGTGTATATTGTATTGTTTCTTGGATAACAAAACTGACACAAAATTGAATTGAAATATATTTCAATATTATACCGTTTGGTCTATTAAAGATATAACAGATTAACATTATATCTGGGCCCCGTCTTACAAAGACTTGCGATTGATCCAAATCAAACGCAAGTTTGCAGTCTCCTATCTCTTAAGTACATAATTAATTTGCGATTGTAAGACAGGTCCCCGATGAAAAAATATATAAACCAATCTTAGAAATACTAGTACAATGCAGATATTTACATTTTATGCTAGTGCATATTGTATGGTATCTTGGATAACAAAATAATGACATAAAATTAATTGAAATATATTTCAATATTATACCGTTTGGTATATTAAAGATATAACAGATTAACATAATATCTTATAAAAATTAAAGAAAAATTCTCACAAATACTACTACAATGCAAATATTTACATGAAATGTATCATTGTATGGATAGCAAAACCGTGAAACCTTTTCAATTCGTCTTTCAAAATCCATTTAATTATCAACATGTCTCATATATAGCATCCTGCAAAATCAACAAATTTGAATCTTACCGTATTCTTATCATAATGCAGCTATTGACATGCTATTAGCATACATGAAATCTATAGATAGATCAAGAAACAAAACCATCAAACCAAAAACCTGACAAACATAATTATGTCTCATTACAATTATGTACAATAAAGAAACATCCACGAATTTGAAATTTACATTAATTTTGTTTGTATCCATCCAGTGCGATGACTATGTGTAAGGTATACATACTAGATGCTGTGCAGCATATTTAATTGGTATATTATATAGCATTTGGTCCATCCTAAAAACATATTCGAAGTTTAAATGTATCATATAACAGAATGAAAGTCAACAACATTGAGAACAATAAAACTATTTCCATGATAATATGATATGTTACAAAAACGTGCAATTTCTCCATTATTATAGCATTTTCTTTTTCAAAATACATATCAAGGATTTACATGTCATATATGCATATTTCATTTTTCAAAGCGAGACGAATATTCAATTTAAAGTTCACTCTTCGATATAGTTAGTTAATGTAGCTATTTCCAATATAGATTACCAAAAAGCAATCTAGTAATACAAACAAAGAAATAAAACAATAACGTGCAATTTCTGTCATTGTCATAGCCAAAGCATTTGCTTTGTCAAAATAGGTCCTACATAAAAGTCTGTAGCTATTTACAAATTATGATAGATTAAAAAAAGACTAATACCAAAAAACAAACAAACAACCATATGACAAAGACATGGAAATAATTTCATTGTTTTAGAATGGTTTTTGTCAAAATAGGTCTTACATAAAGTATCAAGTTTCTTAGCATCAAGAAACATCAATAAAGTTCACTCTTACAAATACTAATTATAATGTAGCCACTTTCTATATCGATTTACAAAAAGCCCAAGCTATTATAAACAAACGAATAAAACAACAACGTGCAATTTATGTCATCGTTTTAGCATTGGTTTGTCAAAACAGGCCCGAATGACTTACATGTTTCTTAGCAACACTAAATATCAATAAAATTCAGTCTAAAATACATGTACTATACGTATGATGTGGATATTTACAATTTTAAATATATTACAAAAACGAAACTAATAAAAACAAACAAACAAACAACAATGTACAATTTTATGTACTTGTTTTAGCATTGGTTTTGTAACAACAGGCCCTACATATCAATGACTAACATGTTTCTTAGCAACATTAAATACAGGGTGTATCAATAAAAATCAGTCTTAAAATACTACGTATGATGTGGCTATTTACAATTTTAAATATATGAAAAGCGAAAACCAATACAAACAAACAAACAAACAATAACTTGCAATTTATGTCAGTGTTATAGCATTAGTTTTGTCATAACAGACCCTACATATCAATGAATTGCATGTCAAAATACATATCATAAACTTTGCATTAGTGATCTGATCAGGGGATCGACTCGACCAATAAGTGTTACTGTATTTGGTTACTTTCATAAATTTTGATATTCTTTGACGAAAGAGATGTGGATAGATTCTCATTTTTCGTTCATCAGTTTTGAAGAAATGGCAATTATATTAGATATGGAAATCTATGCAAACCTCATCTCCCTGTTGTATGTTTTTATAAGATGATGACGTGGATCCTAATCAAATGATTGGTTGAAAGCGTACACGTGACCAGGTATTTATTTTGCCTAACGCGTAAGTTGGATAATGACCGGTCATTATCCAATGGTAATGACCGGTCATTATCAAAATCATGTTATAAAACATCATTTTATAAACAAATAAAAAATAATCTTATAAAACAAATAATACAATTCATTTTGTTCGGGCATTAGTAAAATTACCCTCACTCGGTAACTTAAAAACAGTCCAAACGCCCTCGGCTATCGCCTGGGGCGTGCTAGACTGTTCCAAAGGTACCTCGTGTGGGTAATTCTTACTAATGCCCTCACTGATTTGTATTATTTGTCTACTATATAATGATAATGATAAGAATACTAACAACTGGTATGTTGGTGTACTCAAGCTTTCTAGTCGAATCGGCTTCAAATCGTAGCCAATCACACATGCAATCACAGTACTACTAGTCTGACGTCACTACGATTCTGAGCCGATATAGCTTTTCTCCAAGGAAGCATGAAATCCCTTGAAATCTAGATTTTATTTATATTGAATGTTCACATTAAAGTGTTCATAACTTTCTTATTGGTCATCCTATTTTGCTCAAACCTGTTTTGATTGGTTTGTCTGATTTTTCTGCTTCTATTGAACGTAAGTTATTTTTGGAGTGGACTTGCCCTTTAAATGCTAATTCCAAATCCTCCAAAGTTGTAATCTGGGGCCCGTTGCATAAAACTTACCATTGATGGTAACTCTACCATTAATGGCAATTACCATGCATGGTAACAGGGCTCAACAGATCAAAATCAAGATTTCCATGGTAGTTGCCATTGATGGCAAAGTTATACATCAATGGTAAGTTTTATGCAACGGGGCCCAGATCGTGTAGTGTGCGGCGGGCTTTAAAGCCCCTCTAAAGTGTCGGGAGCCCAAAAATTTGATGGCAAAGTTTCACTTAAATTGTATCATAATGTGAAAGAGGATGTCATTTAAGATACACATCTGCAAGGATTTTAAAAACAAATGTGTTTGAAGTCGAATATTGATAAAAGAATACAAAATTTAGGTTTTCCGCGTACAACAGAAAACCCAAATTATGTATTATTGTAGCGAACCAGTCCGCTACAATTAGTTATCTTGCAGATAACGTAGAGGGCGCAGTAAGCTTTTGGGGCGTAAGAGCTCAGAGCGCGATTACGGACGCACCATGCGTAAAGCAGCTCTCGGAGACTATAAATAGCGGTGTTTTAACTGTGATGATATCGTCACTTCGACGCTGGCTCTCTTCGTAGGCTAGTAAGATGGCGAACTCTCCGCTCCGCTCCAACTGAGCTAAAACAAGGAAAAGGATTGGAAACGAGAAATAGAGTTCCCACAAAAGGACCCTGCTTTTTACTACTCTAGAGATTAATCCAGACTACATCACTACGCCCAACCCCCCAATCTTGCCCACTGTTCCTTATTAATTAAACCCCTTAAAACGAAGTAGGTAATAAACACTCCTTTGTATCCCCTTAACCCCCTTCCTGGACCCCTCCCCACCCCCTAGCCCCTAATCTTCCAGGCTACATGACTATGCCTTCCCTCTTTTCATCACCCTTAAACAATACTGCCCTCTGTTCATTAATAATAAAACCCTTAAAACAAGTAGGTAATATACACTCCTTTATATCCCCTTACCCCGATCCCCCCTCCCGAGCCCCTAATCATCCAGACTACATCACTACGCCCAACCCCCAATCTTGCCCACTGTTCCTTATTAATTAAACCCCTTAAAACGAAGTAGGTAATAAACACTCCTTTTTATCCCCTTAACGCCCCTTCCCGGACCCCTCCCCCACCACCCCCACCACTCTAGCCCCTAATCATCCAGGCTACATGACTATGCCTTCCCTCTTTTCATCACCCTTAAACAATACTGCCCTCTGTTCATTAATAATAAAAACCCTTAGATTCAATAACCAGTGTGTCACTTTAAAATCCGCCTGTGCGCGCCCATGTGCACGGCCGTATGACACAACGTATGTATTATATGCATGTAGAGCTGTTAACTGAAGTTAGAAACCCAAAATAATAAAACACACTAAAGTATAGGATAACCGAACTTTCAACTTTGTTTGGGTGACATTTCCGAGCATCCGAATGCTTCCGAAGACGTTGCTTCCAAGACCTATGATGCCGAAGATGACGTTCTGTGTGACGTCACAGGTCTACTAAATAAAATAATAAAATTCACTTTTTGGCTCAGATATATACTGTTTCGTATGTTTTTCAGCGTTTTAACCCTCTTGAAACCATTCTAAGGCGTTCCATGCGATACAATGTCAAAATGTTGGCTACAACATACATATCTGGGGCAGTTTAGGTCATTACCTGGTATTTTACTACGAAAGTAATTGAGAGTGTTCCGTTAAAGCCCTAGTCGTGTGGTGCGCCACCTACCGGTGGTTCCGGGAACATTGCGTCCAGATAATCGGTGTCGGTGTTAATTATGATAACGTGTATGAAATGTTGACTTAAGACTATATAATTAAAGTATGGAAATTATCATACAGTTGAACAATCCATCGTTTCATAACGTGCAATTACTTGAGTCTCCATAGACTGACGTAATATAACCCTCTCATAGAGAATACACATCCAGCTCTCCAAAACACCTCTCATCTCCACACCCATATACTTTGGGACAACGGAGCCACGTCCGGGCCTCTAAACTACAAGCCAAATAGAAACCACTCGCATTAGTCAGGATGGCAAACTCTTCGTCAGATGAAGGTGAAAGAGGCAAGGGACAGGCCAGCCCTCCAGCATCCAGGACCCGTTCTAAAATGGAGGGCCGTCACATTATTTCATCAATATTTGTCTTCAAACACATTTTTAGGGGGGAAATCTTTGTCTTAACTAACATCCTCTTTCACATTATGATACAATTTAAGTGAAATTTTGACTTCAAATTTTGGGCGAATTTGGGGCTCCCAACACTTAAGGGGGGCTTTAAATTTTTAATTTGGGCTTAATATTGCTCTTCTTACAGGTATGTTATGCAAAGATGTATAATCCTACTTTAATAGTCAGCGTGAAGCAACTCGAATTCGTTCATGACTCGTTCAGATATAAAGCGATAAACGGCGGCAGAGTTTTTTTTTAATTGTGTAAATAAATGGCAACTACGCGCAACAAGTTCCTATGCATACTAACTGAGCTTTGTGTTATCAAGATACATACATATAAAGTGCATTACATTTATGTCATAAAAACAAACAAAACTAAAATAAATAAAAGAGATAAAAACAAACATGGGAACCAAACGAAGTAAATAGAGAAGAAAAAAAATGGGTTACCGCGTCAATTGTGAACGGGGCGTTAAAGGCTCAATAGCTTTTTGAAAACGAGAATGTTTTCTCCATCGGTAGCAAGCATATTCCCTGATGACGTCATCAACACCCGAGATATCATAAGGTAACCCTCCCTATAATTCAGTGATTCCATTCTTAGACTAGTTGATAGAGGGAATGATGCTACTCTTCTCTTCTTCATATCACCCCCACTCATCACCTGATCAATCACACACGTCTTGTAGTCATCATCTGATGTCACGACGTAGAGGTCGTCTGTTATAGGATCGATGCAGGCATTCAGGATGATACCACCGTGGGGGATTTCCCTTTGAGCACCCTGCCTGTCGATGATGAACACTCTGTGATCTGGTGGTGAGGGTCGAGCGATGATGTGACCTGATGATAGTACGCCATGCATGCTTATGTTCTGTTTACTTGTGATGGTATTCATGATCTTACCATCAGCTGGGTTAATGACGTATATCTTATTAGGCTGACCTCCCCCAGCAGCGATGATCATCCCATCCTGGTCAGCAGCTACATCCACGATCACCCATGTGAAATTACGCGTTATGTTTCTTGGTATTGTGACGTCATTGATGTGCTTCCATTGTCTGTCATACACACTGATGCATCCAGTCAAACTGTCCCCAGTACAATCCCTGCTGGATTTACCGCATACTACCTTGTCATCATTCAGCAATGCACAGGAGAGAACCCTGATGTACCATTACCGGTTATCACTCTCTGAGTGTGTTTAGTGTTCATATCTAACATGAATGTACATGTATATCTGGTATCTGATGGGCTACCTCTTATGATCACATTGCATTCATCTATGCATCCTACAATGCGCGGGGATGGGATTTCATCTTTGACATTGATTGTATCAATGAGCTTCCACTTCTCATCACACCCATCAATCCTCCCATTATACTTCTCTCTCCCAGCACCTGTCACAAACCTCACACCCGATATGGTACCGGTAATTAGTTTCACCTCACCCTCATTCAGTGGCTTCTTTAGTTTATCACTCACTAATGTCTTCACATGATGCCCGTCTTTCACGACATTTTTATCATCTTCAAGTACTGCGTCAAGTGTCTGTACTGTATTCTCTGTGGTTTTCGTGTCATCTTGCCATGTTTTCTCCAATTCCGCAATCTTTTTCTCTTTCTCTTCAGCGATTTTTTTAATGTCTGTTTGAAGACGAAGCTGTTTATTGTCGATGGGTTCTCGTCTTTTCTCTGCATTTGTACGGTTCAGTTCAAGTCGCTTCATTCTCTCCTCATCGTTCTTTCGAATCTCCTCTTGGAGTTTTTGATTCCTCTCATCAAACTCCTGGTTGATTTTTACAGCATCCTCCTTCTCTTTGTCTTTGTCTGTTTGGATAGCCTCATTGATTTCAAAATCTACTTCATCTGTCAAAGCTTGTAGGTGGGTGTCGGTGTCTTTCCTACACTGGCGAATCTGATCTCCATAAACTCGACAGAGCTTTAATTTGTCCTTTGCATTTTCTTTCAGAATGTTTAGTTTTGCTTTATTTTCCATGATCGCGGCCTCTATATCCTGTCGCACGCAAGACAGTTCATTATGTTATATAATTTCGCATGAATAACACAGTGCTACACCATGTGTTTTACAATACATATCAATATCTTTATCATGCTTCTCACAATACAGATTGGACCCACCCTTTCTTGCTTTTCCAATGCATCCCTCTTTGGAGGCGCAGTTATCGCAGAGCTTCTTCTTCTCCTTCACGTAGTACGTCACAGCTGTGATTGACTGACAGTTCTCTCCTTCACAGATGCCTTCTGCAGAGCTGAAGTTAGCCGCCATACTGATCAGAATATTGACCTGTACAACACAGCCCAAGTAAAATAAGAATGATAATAATACTACGAGTAGTAAATGTAATAATTATAATAATTATAATAATAGTATTAATAATAATAAAATTAATAATAATAATATTAATAATAATAACAATAATAATAATAATAATAATAATAATAATAATAATAATAATAATAATAAAAGTGGGTTCTTCTGTAGAGCTCATGTCTGTCAGACTTAACAATCCTTGCACTCTACAATATACACATGTATACAGAGCTAAAATATATTGAGAGAGAAAGAGGGGGTGTTACTGAGAAAGATGAGAAGAGCGTGGGGAATGAAGATCGTAAACGGGGCTTCATAAATCGGGACAGACAGAAGAAAAAGTTTGTGGGGGAAGGTAGAGAGAGAGAGATAGAGATAGAGAGAGAGAAAAAAGGAGACATTTGCCCCTTTAATATAGATGTAGTTATCCATTAAAGAGTGAGATTTTTAAAAAAAGAATAAAAAAGCCTTTCACATCAGCAAAATTAATTTTGTTTTCTTCATTTCTCTCTCTCATGATGATATATTACGTGCCCCAGCTCATTGTTTTTCCATTTTTCTTCTAGATCCATACTAATACTCCCACTTGCTATATTCTCATTTTATCCTCGTCTAATACTCGTTTTATGCTCGTTTCATAACCGTTTGATCAATTTTTCTTTTATTTCCGTGTTTACAACATAATGTATTGCCAAAACCCCCATTAAACCGACCCAGCTCACTTCCTACACATCACTAAGTTGCTGTTCTTACCTTCGTATTTTGAAGTCCTAAAGAAAGTTCACCTCCTCGATTGGCTGTTCTTTGATGTTTAAACTTCGCTTGAAGAAGAACTATTCGATAATGTACTGGTGATTTGTGCAAATCAAAATGGCGTCTAAATGAAGATCGTCCAAACTAAACCGAACCTGACACCACGAATGCCTTTACAAAGCCAACGATACTTTTCACGCACGGCTTGCATGTCGTGTAGAAATATAATAGGCAAGTAGAGGGGAAAGAATATGTACCATTAATTGTGAATGATGAAGGTGTACTAACAAAAGATAAGCCCCGCTGCACTTTGTAAATAGATCGACTTGAAATATGTGAATGATATTTCAGCGTTACACATAAGGAATGTATGGGCTTCATTCACAAGGCCAGTCTTAGCGAAGAAGGGTGTGTGTGCGTGTGTGTGGAGGGGAGGGGGATGGGTGATTTCACGGAATTTCGGACCCCCTCCCACGCCCCCGCCAGAGCCAGAGAATACTGTATCAGCTAACATGCAGTGTTTTATAATAATTATGCAAAACGTCATTGATGAGTTTGTATCGAGGCCGCGACAATCGATAGTATACTATCATTACGAGGGACACGTACCATAATCTTCATATAAATGTCAAAGTTCTGCTGTTTGTGCTTTGTTAAGAGTTATTATAATAATAATAATAATAATAATAATAATAATAATGTAACTTATATCGCGCCAAATCCACTCTGTAGAGTGCTCAAGGCGCGTGTAAACAGGAAAAACGATCAAGACTTGAAAAGAAATGTTTTGAGATGAGTTTTGAAAGAATCAGAAGATAAACATTTTTGATGTCTTCAGGAAGGCCATTCCATAATTTAGGACTAGAGTATGCAAATGATCTTTCCCCACGTTTTGGTAATTTTGGGGTCACAAGAAAATTGGAAGTGGATGAGCGTAGAGGTCTTGCAGGAGTGTAGTTTTGGATTAGAGAGATAAGGTATTGAGGAGCAGAGCCGTGAACGCAATGAAAGGTAAGCAACAAAATTTTGAAAACAATGCGATCTTTTACTGGGAGCCAGTGTAGCGACTGCAAAACTGGGGAAATGTGGGTACGCTTGGTGGTCAGAGAAACATTACGAGCTGCAGCGTTTTGAAGCTTCTGGAGTTTGGACAGTAGATTCTGGGGTAGATTGATTAGGAGGGCATTGCCAAAATCAAGACGGTAGGAAATCAGAGCATGTACTAATTTTTCGGTGGCAGACTTGGACAAATATTTACGAATAAAACCGATATTACGCAATTGGTACCTTACTGATCTGCAAATATTAGAAACTTGGTCAGACATTGTCATATGTGAGTCAAACATAACACCGAGATTGCGACACGTTTGTGACAAGTGAATTATGTGGCCAGAAAATGAAATGCAATTGATATTAACTTTACTAAGCTGTACTTTGGAACCAAATATAAGGAATTTGCATTTGTCAAAATTTAATTTCAAGGAACGTGCGAGCATCCAATCATGAGCATCAGCCATGCAAGATTCAAGGCGATGAACGGCTCGTTCTGCAGCGGCTTGATCTGAATTGAAGGAAATCATAAGTTGAATATCGTCTGCATAAATATGATAATCTATGCCATGTTGTAACAAAACTTGTCGCAATCCAATTAAATAAATTGAGAAGAGAGTAGGCCCGCCCACAGAACCCTGTGGTACTCCACAAGAGAGAGGCAAAGCAACTGATTTGCAACCATTAATACAAACGATCTGAGAGTGGTATGACAGATAAGACTCGAACCATTTGTATGCCTCACCCTTGACACCAAGTGAACTAAGTGTGTTCAAAAGGATAGTGTGATTAACGGTGTCGAAGGCGGAGGACAAGTCTAGCAGCAGGAGAGCAGTTGAGTTACCCCTATCCATTCCTTGCAGGATATAGTTGGACACATTCACAAGCAGTGTTTCCACACTATGATGGGTTCTGTAACCTGACTGGAAAGGGTCGAACAAATCATTGTCCAGAAAATAATCCGAAAGACGAGAAAACACAACCCTTTCAAGAATTTTGAACAAAAAAGGTAGGTTTGAAACTGGTCGATAATTTTGGAGGGAATTTCGGTCCAGAGAAGGTTTCTTCAACAACGGAGTAACATGAGCTATTTTCAATGAGGAAGGAACATGTGCCTGCTCTAAACTCAAGTTAATCAAGTAAGAAAGGATGGGAGCGAATGTGGAGGAACAGTCCATTAATAATTTAGTGGGAACAGGGTCTAACTGACATGATTTGGGGGGTAGTTTACGTAAGAGTGACATAATCTCCTTAGGGGTAGTAGGTTGTATTACTTCAAAGGAAGAGGAAGTAAGGGGATGGTGTGGTGTTTCGTCAGGTGATAAACTGTCGCAGATGGTCTTGACTTTCGTCTGGAAGAAGTGGGTGAATGTAGAGGCCATTTGCTGGCTGTCCGTGTGGGCTGGAAGTGGTGATGACTGTCGACGATTCAGAAGTCGGTTTGCTACTGAGAAGAGCTTTCTGGAATCATTCCGACAGTCTTCAATAAGATCTACAAAGTATGAGCGCTTCGCCCTTTTCACAAGTGAATTTACGAGGTCACGCTGGGCACAGTACAGATCTTTGTCAGTCTGAAGTCGGTCATTGGCCCTCCATTTCCTCTCCAGTTGTCTACGTATCCTCTTCTGAGTACGAATGTCATTGGTATACCACGGACAGTCTGCATGATTCCTCACTTTCCGTGATCTCTGAGGAGCATGAGCATCTAGAACCCTCCCGAGTTCTAACTTGTAGTGATGAACGGCTTCTTCGACACTACATGTGGCAGAAGCAGTGATATTGCAGTCAGCAATGCTATTCGCGAAGGTCTCTCTGTCAATATCTCTGATGTTACGACTGACATATGTAGAGTGGGTCCGACTAGGCTTAGCGAAGTTTAGCTTCCATAAGATAGCAGAATGGTCGGAGATGCCAGGTATGACCTGAGGTTTCGAACACATGATTTGATCATCAGCGTTCCGCACCATGACAACGTCCAGGATGTGACCCTTGTCATGGGTAGGAGATTTGACTAGCTGGGAGATGCCGTGACTAGTGAGAAGATCATTAAACTTTTGTGTGTTCGGTGCAGAGTTATTGTCCAAGTGAATGTTCAAGTCGCCGGTGATGACAAAAGGTGGAGTTCTGTACATTCTACCATCAAGAAAGTCAGAGAATTCTTCCAGAAATTTGGAGAAGCTATGTCCACCAGGCGGCCTGTAGATTACCGAGATGTCCATACAGCTTGAGTCACTGGAGATAGTTGCAGACATACATTCAAAACTGTCGTAGTTTGCTGATGACATAATAACCTGGAGGCTGTCTTTATAAAGAAAAGCCACCCCACCACCCCGCCCAGAGGCTCGTGGACAGTGTTTGAAAATGTAAGAGCCTGGGCAAAGGTCAGCCACGACTGCATCATCATCGGATGATAGCCATGTTTCACAAATACAGACAAAATCTAATTTGTGATCAACGACAAAATCTTGAAATATGGTTGATTTATTGCGCAGAGAGCGGGAGTTGAGAGTACCAAATTTAAGATGGTCCTTAAAGCGATCACGCCCACCCCTCTTACCCCGATGTGTCCTCCGCCTTCGACACGATCTACTGATCCCGAGAGAAACCAGCCGATCCCAAACAAAGTGATTCTCCTCTCGCCATTTTCCAGAGGAACGGCCATCCCAAATATTAAGGGCATGAAGAGTCTGACTATCATAGGTATAATCTATAGTCAAGGAATCATCGGAACAGTTAGGTCCTTGAGAGGAAGGCCCAGGGTTGGGGCTGATGTCTCCCGAGATCAGTAGTAAAATGCGGAATCTTGAAACAGAATTAGCATACCGCTGAATGGGAGTACCAATGTACTTGTACTTTCCCTTATGTTGTACAGCTACATTACATGAATCAGTGGTATAATGCACAAGTACAGTACAAGAATCAGTAGTGTAACATACAATGCATACAATAGATACAAAGGCTATTAGGATAGCCACCTTCATTGTGTAAACTCGCACAACCGTGCAGACTGTGCACTAACATGTGGAGTAAAGGTATGACAGGCAAGTGAATATGGCTACTTACAACACAAGTAAGGCAGTGGTGAATGCAAAACCAGTAGATGTAAAATGTATGACAAATATCACATGAAATATGGCCAAAATAGTCTAGTAGCCTCCTGAAGACATACAGAATCAGATGATATAGATAGAGTAACTGAATAACAGATTAAACAAGAAAAATATACAGTAAAGTGCAGAGCTCTGTGGGCGGGCATCCACCAGGCGCGCACAACCCTAAAAAAAAAAAAAAAAAAAAAAATTATGTAATACTTGGTGCTTTTAAACGTAATTAAATCTGATCATTTTCTCTCTTAAAACCACATTATCTTTCATTATACCCTCTCTTATTTATCATTATAGTCTGTTGAGAGCCAGGAGGGTGTGACCTCTGTGTTAAAGTATATGAGTTAACGCCCTTCTGGCTCCAAACAGAATTACCGTACGTTCTCTTTTCTCTAGCAATTATTGACACACTCTCTCTCTCTTCTCTAACTCTCTCACTCTTTTTACACACCTTTCTCTATTCACACCATCTCCCCTCTCTCTCTTTCTGTGTACATATTTCTCTAGTTATTGACCCCCCCCCCCTCTCTCTCTCTGTCTGTCTGTCTCTATCTGTCTCTCTCTCTCTGTACAATTGTCATCATCGTACCCTATCCTGTCCTTTTGGGGGTGATGGACAGTGATCCCGAAGAAGTAGAAGAAGAAGACTGGAAGGAGGGAGGAGGAGGAGATGGAGACTTGAGTAGAAGAAAGGGGAGGGCAGGAGTAATAGTAAGGGTAGGAGAAGGAGGAGGAAGAGGAGGAGGAGTAAGGGTGAAAATGAGACCGTATTAGAGAACTAGAGGAATTTAATTTTGGCCCAAAATAGTTTCCTTGATCATGGATCTAGCTACCATGTTTTGATGAAACGTTGAACCACACTCTCCAAGGTTGAACCTAGAAACCATAAGTAAATTGGAAGGTCGCCATCTACCGGTAGAAACATTATAACTAACAAGTGGTTGCTTTTTTATGCATTATATTTACCCTTCCCCTTCTAGTACTTCCAGCCCAGTTGATCTGAGTCAGGCTCCCTGGGGATTCCCCAGCCGTGGACGTGGCACTTGGTAGAACCTGAGTTTGGAGGAGGAGGAGGAGGAGGAGAAGAAGAAGAAGACAACAACAAGAAGAAGAATTAGAAGAAAGAAGAAGAAGAAGAAGAAGAAGAAGAAAAATAAGTGTTAAACTCTGCATTGCCTAGTATATCTAGATTCTAATCCCATCTTTATTTTGTACAGGTGGTTGGTCAGCGGGGACGGAGTATCCTCTTCAGAATACTTGCTTTGGGAAGTGGGAGATCATTTTGGCCAGTAAGTCTGACGGAATATCCCCATATAACCACACAACAGCTGGCCTCGACAGCGTAGTGGCCAGGGCGGCGATTTCTTTTCATGACCGGGGTGGGACGAAATGCGACGGACGAGGGGGCATGGTGAACGAGAGGGGCGAAGTGAACGGAAGGATATTATGCGAGGGAGCGAGAAGATTTTTGCATTTTTGTTAGTATAAACGCTGCACTCTTGGGCCCTCCAAAGCCTACAAGTGTGTTGCAGTCTTTAGTCAGTATATGATATACATTTTTATTTTTGCACTTTTTCAAAATTTCCGGGGACGATCCCCCCTTTTTTGTATTAAAATTGTCTTTTTTTATTTTTGGTCACTTCAAGGTACATTGATATATTTGACAAATGATTCACACACCGGTGAAAATGAACGTTTGATTACATAATACATAAATGCATTGAACATTATAAATTCTTTCTTTTCTTATCTGACAATGGATATCCATTGGGCCATGCCCTGCCACCTGCTGTCATGGGCAGCTTTTTTCTCATTACGTATAGCAATGTATCTCTCCATTTTTTACGATTGGATTAATAAGGAAATAAAGTTAGAAATATTTGGTTTAGCTAATTTGCATCTATTTAGGTAAATTGTTTTCTTTGCAATTATTAATATATGATTAAGAAGAATATAATTCTTCGACATTATACCAAGAATTACCGTTTTTTCGGTTAACATCGAGAAATCAAACATAGTCAGCTCTTTTCCCAGCTAATTCCAAAAATCTTGTACCATTGTACATTTCCAAAACAAATGTTCAATCGTTTCATTGTCTAGGTCACAAAAAGAACATAATTGGGAACTAATGACTTTCATTTTATACAATTTATAATTCAAATTCAGAATATTATTTAATACCTTGAACTGTAATTCTCTGTAAATTACATCAATTGTAGTTGAAATGATACATGAACGAGCCAATAATTCTTTATCTGAAACATCATTTCTATTCTTTAGTCTAAACGTACTGACTGGGCATTCATATTTCTCTGCAACCAACATATCATAAAATTGTTTGCTTTTTATTCTGTTCAAAAATATCCACTCGGGGGTAAAATAATATTGGAAGTAATATCGTTTTTGAATGGTTTTGTATAAACTATTTTAGGAATATTTATCTTTGAAAACGAAGAGTACACTCCCTGTATCCTAAAGTAATCATTTGCATCCCCCTTAAAAAATGAGGGGGACGTGTGTGAAGCTGCTAAAGTGTAACTTCACGCTATAGCGTAACCTAACGCCTAAGTAACTGAAAAAAAGTTCACTTCAGCGGATACGCTATATATACACACTGATACACAACTGTTATTGAGGAGCACACGCTAACCGTAATTTGTAGGGCAACACCCGCGAACCATATAGTGGCTCTGAAGGGCCATCGCGAATCACAAACTTTGAAGTGAAATTCGTGATGATAATATGCGACAAATCGCATATTTTGTCGCGAATTTTTGATTAATTTAGTTATCTTCTATTTCCTTTATCTCTGCTTTCTTTCTCTTTCTCCCTCTCTTTCTTAATATCTCTCACTTCTATAACCCCTCTCTCTCTCATCTCCCTCCCTCCCCCTCATCCCCCTCTCTCTCTCTATCTCTCTCTCATCTCCTTCTCTCTTTCTCTCGTTATCCTTCTCTCTCTTTCTCTTTATCTGCCTCCGCCCTTTCTGTTTATCTCTCTTTCTCTCTCATCTCCTTCTTCCTTTCTCTTTCTATCTACTAATTGCTGTTTTGCTATAGCCAAGCTTTTCTACATTGAGGTCAAACAATTTGATGGACACACTTAAGGATTTTCAAAACATGAGTTTGAAGACGAATATTGTGATGAAAAATAAAAAAATTAGGGTTTTCTACGTACAACACAAAACCTAAATAAATTATTGGACACTCCTTCATCAATATTCGTCTTCAAATATTTGTTTTATAAATCATTGCAGAAGTATGTGCTAAATGACATCCTCTTTCACATCATTAAACAATTTAAAGCCTATCTGTACTACTTGTAGCTACTTGCTCCCTCTATACAGAAGACAATGCCTAATCGGCGCCTGTTGGTCCCCCATGATCCTCTTTTTCTTATGTTAATTGAGAGCTGAGTTGATGAGATAGCCACCTGTCAGTGACCTCGCTGAGTGGTCTAATCCCTCCTGTCAACACTAGTACGGACGGCCTTTAAGTGAAATATTGCAATACATGTTTGGCCAAATTGGGGTTCGAAGGCTTTATCTTCAAATTGTTATCTATTGGTACATAAGGGCCACTAAAGTGTAACCTGCTGCTATAGAGTAACCTGCTGCTAAAGTGTAACCTGCTGCTAAAGAGTAACCTGCTGTTATAGAGTAACCTGCTGCTATAGTGTAACCTGCTGCTAAAGTGTAACCTGCTGCTATAGAGTAACCTGCTGCTAAAGTGTAACCTGCTGCTAAAGTGTAACCTGCTGCTAAAGAGTAACCTGCTACTAAAGTGTAACCTGCTGCTAAAGTGTAACCTGCTGCTATAGAGTATAAACCTGCTGCTAAAGTGTAACCTGCTGCTAAAGTGTAACCTGCTGCTAAAGTGTAACCTGCTGCTATAGAGTAACCTGCTGCTAAAGTGTAACCTGCTGCTAAAGTCTAACCTGCTGCTAAAGTGTAATCTGCTGCTAAAGTGTAACCTGCTGCTATAGTAACCTGCTGCTAAAGTGTAACCTGCTGCTAAAGTGTAACCTGCTGCTAAAGTGTAACCTGCTGCTAAAGTGTAACCTGCTGCTAAAGTGTAACCTGCTGCTATAGAGTAACCTGCTGCTAAAGTGTAACCTGCTGCTAAAGTGTAACCTGCTGCTAAAGTGTAACCTGCTGCTAAAGTGTAACCTGCTGCTAAAGTGTAACCTGCTGCTAAAGTGTAACCTGCTGCTATAGAGTAACCTGCTGTAGGACTACTAGTAGTAGTTAGCCTTATGATGTTGACGTTGTTACAGTCATCTCCCACGTACTGGAAGCTGATGACCCTTACTTACAAAGATAAGGAGCAGGCACCAAAATAGCAATATGTTGATGTTAGATTTCATGTTGAAAGCGGTATTCATCCCATTTCCATGAAATGTAGGAAGACTATTATAACGTACTGGATGAGCTTATAACTGGATGAGCAGATGCAGGCGCGGATCCAGGATTTCTTAGGGGTGGGGCCCAAATTTGAAATTGTGCGAGCCAAATATTGGTACGTAATGGTGACCACTAAAGCAGTGGCGTAATGAGCAAAATCGTTTGGGGGAGGCAGACAAAATCCGCATCACCACTACTCTTACATGCAGGCCCTGCTGAACTTTTTCAAAGTGGGTGTGGGGAGGCTAAAGTATTTACGATCAGGTAGAGCGTAGCGTAAATTGGCGTGGGGTCTAGGGCAAAGCCCCGGCGGGGTCAAGGGCGAAGCTCCCGGAAGCTCAGGGCGTATGGGCATTTAATTACGGTCGTCAGATGAGCATATTTTTATACCTTATTTGTGACACTGGCATGACACTTATTGGCGTAGGGTCCAGGGGCGGAGCTTCAGGGATTTAGGCATTAAATTACCGTCAGATGAGCATCCAGGGCCCCGACTAAGGGCCCTAGGTGGGGTCAGGGGCAGAGCCCCGGAAGCTCAGGGTTTTAGGCATTTAATTACGGTCAGATGAGCATATTTTGATACCTTATTTGTGACACTGGCAGGTCACTAATTGGCGTGGGGGTCCCCGGGCTCAGGGTTTTAGGCATTAAATTACGGTCAGATGAGCATCCAGGGGCCCGCCTTAGGGCCCTAGTTGGGTTCCAGGGGGCAGAGCTCAGGGGTTTTAGGCATTTAATTACGGTCAGATGAGCATATATTGATACCTCATTATTTTGTGACACTGGCAGGTCACTATTCTTTCTTTTTTCTCTCTTTCTTTCTATTTCTCTTTAATATACTTTTTCAAAAAGGGGGGAGCTCGAGCCCCGCCGTTCCGCGGGCCCTGACATGTAGGCCTCTAAATAAGCATATTTCTTGCCTGACTGTAAATTTGGGAATTTGTCATTTTCCAACAAACGCATAAAAAGTATAATTTACTAAAAAGTGAGGAAAAATCCCGGAAAATTATATCATTTTAAGCAAAATTTGTAAATCACTAGTATCGAATTAGAAATAAACCATGCTTAAATTCTATTTGGGGCAACTGCAGTAAATTACACCTGAAATTGCATCATGCGCATTATAAGTTTCAAACGCTTTCTTTCATACAAATACACACAAAAGTTCCGAAAGCTTGAATGCATACTATTTCACAAGATGTAATAAAACAATATGAATAATTCTAATGATACACTTACATGCAAATGCATGATCATTTTGCGTTTCTTTCTGCCTGCAAAATAGTTTTCTTCTGCATTTTGTTTTGTTGCTGTTATGAGTTTATATTCATATTATTGCTATCAAACAGGAATAAATAAATACATTTGTACGATGATAGTTGTACAATGATGATAGACGAAGCGATAAAATCGCAATTGATCTTTCCTTATTTTCCCCCTTTTCTTTTCTTCTTCCTCTATCATTCTTTCCCTTTCCCTTCCCTTCCTTCTCTTTCTATCTCTCTTCTTTTTTTTACCGAGGGAGGAGGCAAGGCCTTTCGCCCCCGCCGATCCACACCTTGTTGGCTGGGAAAATCGCAACTGATCTCCCCATCTTTCTTCTTCCTCTTTTTTCCTTTCCCTTTCACTCCACTTCCTTTCCCTTCCCTAATTCCTTCTCTCTCTTTTAAGTTTGCTTGGGGGGGGGAGCAAGGGCCTTTCGGTCCGCCGATCCACACGTTGTTGGCCGAATTAATCGCAACTGATCTCCCCTTCTTTTCATCCTTTCCTTCTTCCTCTTTTTGTTCCCTTTTAGCTCTTCTCTTTCCCATCCCCCTTTTTTGGCGAGGGAGACCAAGGGCCTTTGCCCCAATCCACATCTTGTTTGCGGGAAAATCGCAACTGATATCCCCTTCTTTTCTTTTCCTCTTCCTCTTTATTTCCTTCCCTTTATCTCCTCTTTTCCTTTTTCTTTCCCTTTCCTTCCTTCTCTTTTATTTTTTGCTGGGGGAGGCAAGGCCCTTTCGCCCCCGATCTCCTTCTTTCCCCCTTTTCTTTCCTGCTTTCTCTTCTTTCTTTCCTTTTCTCTCCTCTTTCCCTTTCTTTCCTCTTTCCCTTTCCCTTCTTTTCCTTCTCTTTCTCTCTTTTTTTTTTTGGGGCGCGGGGGCAAAGCCCCTGCCCCCTCTGGATCCGCGCCTGAGCAGATGATTAACTGTGATGTAGATGCTGGACATGGTGTGGTGACGGTCAGTCCCTAGATCTCATCACGCCTAGCCTAGCCTCAGCTCAGCTCCACGCACGCGCGCGCCGATAACACGAACGATACGGTCGCGATGCCCGTTCGCTGAAGTGAACTTCTTTTCAGAAACTTAGGCGGCAGGTTACACTTTAGCGGAGTTTTCACTTTAGCAGCTTAACAGACGTGCCCCCACCAACTCCCCGGGATCGACGCCCCTGGTAGCGGCCATGGTATCCGCGATTGCGTTTGCGCTCAAATTCTAAATGTTTTAACTTCATGCATATTCTATGGTTTGAAAAGTGGTATTTTTTCCCCAGCATTATTTTGAACTGTCTTGAAGAAGTTGTCCTCATTCCATTATTTTCCTGTAGTGGTATTTCAACTGCTTGTCCTCCCAGACAACGAGAATGAGCCTTTGCTTATAGACTACGCCATTCGATTTGGAAATAATTTGTTATTTATTTTGATACCACTACATTATTTCCCTTATGCCTGTCCATCACAAGCGACTGGTATATAATACCCCCCTCTCTCTCTCTCTCCTTCTCTCCCTCTCTCTCGCCCTCTCTCCTTTCTCGCTCACTCTAGTTGTACATATTTCATCACTAAGCTTCTAATTCTCTTTCTCTCTACCCCCTCTCTCTCTCTCTATTCACATCCGTCTTCTCTCTCTCTCTCTCTCTCTCTCTCTCTCTCTCTCGCTTTTAAATTTTTTTTTTACATATTCTGTTATTTTACTTCTTTATCGCATATTTGTGATTTCGGAATGAATATTGACAAATACACAAATAAGATCACAATGAATATCTGAATCATAATAAGCGTCCTGTCTACCAGATTCGATTACAGAAAATAGACTTATATCTTTCATGGTTAATCTAAAAAATGATATCAAAACATAGTATCGAAAAAATACTAAACAAGATCGGAAAGAAATTACAAACTATTTAAGTGATGAGAGAGATTTTATTTTGGTCTTTCACGACTCCTTTCAGTAATAGTGTGAAAAAAGGTAAACGATTTACATGCATTGGGCGATTCAGTGCGATGTGCCCTACCACATAGGCCTATGACATTTATCAATATTTTTCACCAATGTATGAAAAACTCCTTGATATGTCTAAGACTAACGGGAGTGATAGCAGAAAGCACCATTATCTAACGGTTATATAGAATAATAGCTTCTTGATTTTTGGATGATTTATATGAATTTTTTTTTTCGCATTCTGGGCACATTACACGGAATCGCCCCCAAAGAGTACCGAAGTGCTAACGTCATATTCGCTCGTTGTCCCGGGTACTGGTTCCAAAATAGAGAGCCTGCGCATGAGGTTAAACGTGAAATTATTCAAGCAACGAGCTGGAGCAGGGGAAAATTATATGTTTGCCACTGGCGATGATCACCACGCCATTGTTTAGCACAAAATTGTTTGGGTCCATCAACCTTGAAAACTTGGCCAGTATGACGTCACACTTCGGTACTCTTAATTCATTTAAACGTAATATGTTTCTGTAAATATTGCATCGTCAAACTTGAAGCCAACTCTTTACCAAGGCTACAATCTGATTACAAAGCCTTAATAGAAAGGCATCACTTCGGGGACAGAGAAGATTATTAAACGAATAGTTGAAATAAGTGGGTCTTATTTATCAATGGTAGTCATGCGCTCTTCCTGCGGACCTCATCATGGCTAGGTATCCATTTACTACACCTGGGTAGAGAGTGCCAAATGTGGATTAATGTCTTCCAAGGAAGGACGTTAGTGCCTAGCTGGGATTCGAACCCTCTACCCTTGGACTGAGCTACGAGAGTCTAGCGAAGGAACCACAGTACCACATGATCTCCACGTAAAGAGGTACACGATTATTACAGGGCATGTACGCAGAATATACAAATTTAGTCTTATGTTACACAATTCAACAGAAATCAACCAATTTGATTCTTACTAAGTACAGCTGCTATGCATGAGAACACACATTGTGTATAATCTTTTGATATATCACAATTTACAGAGCAGTGGAACTCACTTGATTTGTTTAGCATTTGTTTTACCAAAGATTGAATAGATTAACAAAATATCTGATGAGGAGAAGAAAAAATGAACGAATCTTAGAAATACAAGTACAATGCAGCTATTTACATTTTATGACAGTGCATATTGTATGGTATCTTGAATAACAAAACTGACACAAATTAAATTGAAACTTGTTTCAATATTAAAACTTTTTTCTATCAAGGATAGATGGATTAACATGATATCTGATGAGAAAAAAATATGAACGAATGTTAGAAATACTAGTATACAATGGAGATATTTACATTTTATGACAGTGCATATTGTATCCCCAAAGTACGTTTTAATTATCAGAAAGCTTGATTTATTTTCTCTCATATGAAACCAAGAAATATGGTGAATAAATCATGAACGACCCATTTCAGACAGCCTGAAGAGGCCGTGTCTGAATCCCAAATTGTCCAACATAAGCGAATGACTGTTTCATTAATTTCAATATGTTTATGTGTTTTTAAGAAAAGAAAATAATTTGGGATGATCAATTTTTGTAAACACACGTCATTCAAAATCAAATATTCTAATGGTACCAATGATACCTTAAACTATGATGTAAGGTCGATCGATATCGGCTAAAAATGAATTCAATTTCAGTTTTAACAGGAGACGCGATGGCTCAGTAATAGAGCAGTGGTCTCGTAACTGGGAGGTCCCGGAGTCGAAACCAACTCGATGCGCTAGTACCCTTTAGTAAGGCGTTAATCCTCATTACCAAGTCACTCGGAAAGACCTAAAGCCGTCGGTCCCCTGGTTGCTTACTTACAAGCGTACAATGCTTTCTTAGCAGTCAGGTAAAACAAAACCATCAAAGCAAAAACCTGACAAACATGTCTCATTACAACATATGTACAATACAAAAAAACATCCACGAATTTGAAATTTACATTATTAGTTTTGTATCCATCTGACTGCAATGTAAAGTATACAGACTAGATGCTGTGCAGCATATTTCATTGGTATATTATATAGCATTTGATCCATCCTAAAAACATATTTGAAGTTTAAATGTATCATATATACAGAATGAAAGCCAGCAACATTGAGTCTTAGAAATTATACAGAACAATGGAGCTATTTCCATGATAACATGATATGTTACAAAAACATGCAATTTATGTCATTATTATAGCATTTTCTTTGTCAAAATACATATCAAGGATTTACATGTAACATATGCAAATTTAATTTTTCATAGCAAGACGAGTATTTAATTCAAAATTCAATCTTCGATATGTTTAGTATAATGTAGCTATTTTAAATATAGATTACAAAAAACAAGCTAAAACAAAGAAGCAGATTGAACACTAACGTGCAATTTCTGTCATTGTCATATATAGCATTTGTTTTGTCAAAATAGGTCCTACATAAAAATTATGCAGCTATTTACATATTACGACAGATTAAAAGCAAAATTATACAACAACAAAAAATGACAAAGACGTGCAAATTCATTGTTTTAGAATGGTTTTGTAGGACCTATTTTGACAAAACCATTAAATGTTTCTTAGCAACACGAAAAAATCAATAAAAATCAGTCTTAAAATACTACGAACGATGTGACTATTTACATTTTATAATGTTTTACAAAAACGAAAAGCTAATACAAACAAACTAACAAACATCAACGTGCAATTCATGTCATTGTTTTAGCATGTATGGGTTTTGTCATAACAGGCCCTACATAGTAATTTATTGCTTATCAATGACTTAAATGTTTCTTAGCAACACGAAAAATCCTTAAAAATCAGTCTTCAATTACTTTGTATGATTGGCTATTTACAATATATAATATATTACAAAAGCGAAAGCTAATACAAACAAACAAACGATAAATAACTGGCAATTTATGTCAGTGTTTTAGCATTGGTTTTGTCATAACAGGCCCTACATAATTGTTTATCAATGACTTAAATGTTTCTTAGCAACACGAAAATCCATAAAACCAGTCTTAAAATATACGTATAGTGTGATTATTTACAATTTATAATATATTACAAAAAACGAAAGCTTATACAAACAAACAGCAACGTGCAATAAAATATTTATGTCATTGTTTTAGCATTGGTTTTGTCATAACAGGCCCTTCATACAAATGAACTGCATGTCAAAATACATATCACAAACTTGTCATGTGATCTGATCAGGGGACCGCTCGAGCGATAAATGTTACTGTATTGGTTCCTTTCATCAATTTTAATATTCTTTGAAAAAAGAGATGTGGATAGATTTCTCATTTTTGTTCATGTTTTATAATGGAATGGCATTGATATTTAGATATGTAAATCTAAGCAAATATTATCTCCCTGCTGTAGGTTATAATGATAAGAATGCTAAGACTGGCATTTTAGTGTGCTTAAGCCATCTAGTCAGAACAAAAGCCGAATCGGCTTCAAATCGTATATAATCACACATGCAATCACCACTGGTCTGACGTCACTACGATTCAGAGCCGATATCGCTTTTCCTTCTCCAAGAAAGCATGAAATCCCTTGAAATTTAGATTTTATGTTCATATTAAAGTTAATTCCTACTTCTTCTAAAGTTGGGTCGTGTAGTGTGCCTAGGGCTTTAAACCAATCTGGATAGTTTTTTTAATATAGATTTAGGCTATTATAGGCTATTGATCTTCTTACGGTATATGTTATGCACAGAATGTATAAGCGTGAAGCAACACGAATCGTTCATGACTCGTTCTAAATCAATAAACCGCGGCCGTTTTTCTTTAATGTGTAAATGAATGGCAACTGCGCACAACAAAGTTTCTATGCGTACCAACTGAGTTCTGTGTTATTAAGATACATAAAATTAATGAAAAGCGCACTACATTTACGTATTTAAAAAACAAACAAACAAAAGAAATTTGGTTTACTGCGTCAATTGTGAACGGGCCTTTATAGGCTCAATACCTTTTTGAATACGAGAATGTTTTCCCCATCGCAAGCAATCATATTCCCTGATGACGCCATCATCACCCGGGATGCTGCAAGGTGAGCCCTCCTTTTAAGCAGTTTGTCCAGCCTAGTTGATACAGGGAATGATGCCACTCTTGTAATATTTATATCACCCCCACTCATCACCTGATCAATCACACACGTCTTGTACTCATCAGCTGATGTCACGACGTAGAGGTCGTCTGTCATAGGATCGATGCAGGTATTCCAGATTATATCACTGTGGAGGATTTCCCTTTGAGCACCCTGTCTGTCTATGATGAACACTTTGCGATCTGATGGTGAGGGCTGAGCGATGATGTCACCTGATGATAGCACATCACGCATTATTATATTCTGTTTACATGTGATGGTATTCATGATCTTATCATCAGCTGGGTTGATGACGTATATCTTAGACTGACCTCCTCAGCAGCGATGATCATCCCATCCTGGTCAGCAGATACATCAACCCTGTGAAATCACCGGGTCTGACGTCATTGATGCGCTTCCATTTTCTGTCATACACACTGATGCATCCATCCAAACTGTCTCCTGTACTTTCTTTACGGTATTTACCGCATACTACCTTCCCAACTAACAATTGGACGTTTTCTGAACGTTCTAAAAAGGTTCCAATTTGGTTTTTTAAACGTTTTATGAAAACGTTTTAATAACGATTATTTGTGGAAGGTTGAAAACGTTTTAAGAACGTTCCGAATGGACGTTTTTGAACGTTTTCTAAACGTTTTAGAACCAATAAAAACCTTTTATAAATTTGCTTTTAAGAGCAAGGACCTGCAGAAAACCTGTCGGACGTTTGGGACGTTTTAAGAACGTTTTAAGAACGTTTTAAGAACCTTAAAAACATCCAGAAAACCTTTTAGAACGTCAAGAACGTCTTGGAAACGTTCAGAAAACCTTTTAAAGAACGTTCAGAAAACCTTTAAGAACGCCTAGAATGTCCTGGAAA